>CANYBF011549749.1:0-24331 GCA_948192965.1 Dalechampia spathulata | reverse complement strand
ACGATCAAAAAAGAAGGAGATCAGCATTAATGTAAGCTTTACACATCCTCCTTCTTAATTTTTCTCTTATGTGATGTGTTATTACATGGGGTTGCAAAGATCCATAAAATACTTGCTTTGAAAATTTTAAAATTCACCTTCCTCTGCTCAACAAGTGTTTTAATTAACCAACATGTATGACATTTGACTTGATAAAAATTTTATTATAACCTTTAAGTACCTAAGTGAAGAAAGTATGATCAATGTTTTATTGTATCTAACAATATGTTTAAATCTCAAATACAATTAGGCACTTGAACCATGTCATCTAATAACCATAGAAGGTGGATGTATGAACCATTTATTGATGGTGGTTATACGAATGTAGAATTTACCAATGGAGTTAAAGAGTTCATTCAATTTATATGTACTCATGAAGTATATTTGAGTAATGGACTTATGAGATGTCTATGTTCAAAATGTAGAAATATATATTTCTAAAATATGGATGATTGTAACATTCACTTATTAAAGTTTGGTTTTCTATCTGATTATTATGTTTAGCACTACCATGGTGAAGATTACATTTATGAGGGGAGTGGTTGTAATGATGAAAACGAAAACATTACAAGGTGGAATATGGTGGGAAAAACATCTACTAATGTAAAAGTACAATTTTTAATAAACTTAGAACGTGATATGGTAATGGATGGGTGTAGAAATTTGGAGTATAATAATGATGTTAAAGAAGCACTTAATGATGAAGTACAGAAGTTTTTTGACATGTTGAAATCTTATGGTGTTCAGTTGTGTCCTGGTTGTAATAAGATGTCGAAGATGTTGGCAATAGCCTGTATGCTCAATATTAAATTAGAGCATCATATATCAAAGTAGAGATATAATGATATAATGCAATATTTTCAAGATGCATTGCCTAAGGAAAATGAAATGGTTAATAGTTTTTATGAGATAAAAAAAATCAAAGGGCTAGGTCTACCTGTTAATAGGATATATTGTTATAGGTGTGAGTGTATATTATATTGGCAGATGGATGATCAACTGAATGAGTGCAAATTTTGTAACTATCCAAGATAAAAAATTAATAGAGTTGTAAGTATGCGTCAAAAACTCGAACCATACAAGAAGATGTTCTACTTTCCATTAACATCAAGGTTTTAAAGGTTGTATGCATCAGAAGCAACTGTTGAACAAATGCGATGGGTTGAGAAACATTATGAAGAAGAAGATATAATGTGTCACCTATCTGATTTAAGAACATGGAAGCATTTTAATAGCACTTTTCCAGACTTTGCTACAAAGACTCAAAATGTCCGATTGGACTTATGTACATATGGATTTCAACCATTTGGATAGTCAATGTCACGCCCAGCCCATACCTGGAGTGACATGCTCCCGTAGCATAGACAGTGAACTCCAAGAGAAATCCGATGCCTATACTACAAGGGATACATTCTAAAGGCATCATATGGGGACACATCCCTGTATATGGTGTGGACAAGAAACCAATAACCCTGGACATCCAATCATACCTTCATAATGTCAAGCAATAAAACCAAGAACTCTCTGTCATATAATAATAATAACTGTGCATGGTAAAATTTGATACCCAGTCTATACATCATATACACCAAAATATGGGATAACTACTTCTTCTATGATTACAAAGTTACAAGCAAAAGAAGCCGGAGAATGCCTCAAAGTCCAGTACCACTTTGAGATCTGTCTATCTCTGTTGACGACCTCTACTCTTTCTCTGCTCGCTTACTCGAGGGCTCCGAACCTACATTCATCAAATGACAAACGCTGACATAAACTCAGTGGTGCTAAAAAACATACATAAACAAACGTATAAAGCCATAAGCCAGATCAACAATTGCATAGGAATCACATAACCTCGTATCAGCTACCAATAGCATAGAAACATCATTAGAGCATACGTTTCTGAAGCATGCAGTATGAATGCAACTATGCATGCATTCTTCCTCATTCTTATTTTTCCATTCACTCTTATTTTTCAATATTTATGCACAATCCTTTCGTACATACTAGGTCCCGATAGGTATCGGTACTCATCTCTCGAAGGAGGTCACATATCTGTACGGTGCCCTGCACCTTTTTCTCTACAGTAGGTCTCGAGACTCATCTCCCTTCTCGGGAGGCTTTTCATCTAAACGATTCTTTAAAGGAATCCCATAAGCATTATTTGACCCAGTATGCCCAGAGCTAAGCTCTGCCCTCATCACTCGCTTCCTTTCCTCTCTTTTCCATTCTTCCTTCATCACCATGCATGTCATAAATACCGCACACGCAATTATGCTTCATCCTTAATAGGCTACACATTCATGCTTATATAAAGCAAGAAAAAGTATCAAGTTAAAGTATATCAAACACAATCATCCACAGATCATATCAAACAATAGAATATCCACACGAAGCCTCATACTTAGCCTTTACTTAAGTCTCAAGGCATAAAAATGAGCCAAATATACCAAAAGCATAAAACCAGCACAAACCTGGAATCAAAACACTTCTAAAGGAGGCTTGTAATCTCACCTCTATCGATCACCAAGCTTAACTTCTAGTCCTCACTCTTCAAAAGCCACTAACCACTCCTTTCCTAGCTAATAATAAGGGTTTAAGAAGGTTTAGAAAGGTTTAGAACTGATAAGAAATGAAAGAAACCTTTAATACTTATCCTTTGACTCATCAAATTAAGTTGCGTACGACCGTATGGATCATGGTACTTCCGTACCGAACTAAAACTTCTTATGCACATAATTTCCTACGAGGGATGGTACGCCCGTACCATATTTGGTATGCCCGTACGTTCACATTCCACCTAACAAACCCAAATTCCTGCAAGTTTGCGTACGGCCGGACCATCCCTTTGGTACGTTCGTACGATCACTCCCCTATTTCTTACACCTGTACGGAATTCCGTACGCCTGTACCACTACTTAAAATCAAACTAAGACTAAATTAAAGCCTATTCCCTTACAATGCCTGTACCAAAACCAATACCACACCAAATAACACTTCTAATGCACCCCCTAAACAAACGTAATGGTTATCCCTCATCCAACCAGAAAGACATGCCCCTCAATAAGGTGACAGCAACCCCAAGAAAACAGATATACACAAATCACAACACACGAAATCATAGATACATATATCGCAATACACAAGAATCCATATATCATCAAATACCTTAATCTTACAATTCATCTAACACACACACACATTAATGCAAAACTCCTAGGGTCTCTAATGTGGATGTGACAGTCAGGATAACAATACTCATCATAGCTTATTATAACAATGCCTTATAATTTACCACATGGGATATGTATGAAGGAGAAATACATGTTATTGACTGTGATAATACTTGGGCCAACTAATCTTAAATAAAAACTTGATGTATACTTGCAACCTCTTATTATTGAACTTAATAACTTATGGGAGAATGGTGTCATTACTTATGATGTATCAAAAAAGAAAAATTTTATAATACGAGCTACTTTATTATGGACTATCAATGATTTTTCAACATATTCTATATTGTCTAGTTGGAATACAAGTGGGAAGTTAGCATGTCCATATTGCATGAAATATTCTCAAGCATTTTACTTGCTGAATAAGGGTAAGACATCATGGTTTGATAGTCATAGTAAGTTTCTTCCATAAGAACATACGTTTCGTTGAAATAGGTATGGGTTTAAAAAAATCACTTAGAGTGGTTTCCTCCTCCTCCAAGAAAGATAAATGAATAAATATTTATGGAGATTGAGGAGTTTGGGTTATAAAAACTCACTAAACTAGATGCAGAAGAAGTAAATAATAGATGTTATAATTATGGATGGAAGAAAAAAAGCATCTTTTGAAACCTACTGTATTGGAGTTTATTGTTAATTTGACATAATCTTGATGTCATGCACATTGAGAAGAATGTGTTTGATAACATTTTTAACACTATGATGAACATTAAAGGAAAAATAAAAGATAATGCTAAATCAAGAGCGAATTTGAAAATTTTTTGTAAAAGGAATGAGCTAGAGCAAGATGCGTGCATAGGTAAATATCGAAAGGCATGATACACTTTAGACAAATAATCAAAAAGTGTCCTTTATGAGTGGTTGAAGAATGTGAAATTACTTGATGGATTGATCTTGAATATGGGTAGGTGTGTTGACATGAGAAAGTTAAAGTTATTTGAGATGAAAAGTCATAATTACCATGTGTTCATGCAACGATTATTACCAGTAGCAATATGTGAGCTACTATTAGCTAATGTATGGTAAGTTTTAATTGAGATAAGCTTATTTTTTAAAAGCTTGATTGCAAATAAGATATCAGTGGAATAAATATTGCAGCTACAATTAGATATACCCAAAATACTTTACAAACTAGAATGTATATTTCCATCTAGCTTTTTTGATAACATGAAGCACCTTCTAATCCATTTGTCGTATGAAGCAAAAATAGTAAGGCCTGTTCAATATAGGTGGATGTATCCTTTCAAAATATTTCTTTGGCATTTGAAACATAATGTGAAAAATAAAGCTAGAGTGGAAGGTTCTATTTATAATGCCTATTTGGTTGAAGAGGTAACAAATTTTTATGCATATTACTTCAAACCTCATGTATATATAAAGAATCAAAGAGTTGTGCGTAATAATAAGGGAGATAGAATGCCTGAAGTTGAGGGGACACTATCAATGTTTAAGTGCTTAGGTCATTTATATGGGAAGTGTAAATCAAGATATTTGGATGAAAAAGAATATACAGCTGCTCAAACATACATTTTATTGAATTGTGAAGAAGTTTAATCATTTATCAAGTAAGTTTCATTTCAACATATATATCAACCTATTCATTTCATATAACTTAGTTTCATTCTTCTTGACATTACATTGATATGACAGAATGTACATTGATGAGTTACATCTTTAATATCCTATAATTACTAATGGTGAAATTAATATCAATCTTGAAAATAATCTTTCATGTTAGTTTCAAACCTATGTAAGATATATTTTATTTTCATCTTCCTCATAGAATGACATCATACCATATAATTATATTGATAGATATACATTTTATATTATGAAATGTAGGTAAATGATCATGAGATCGACAACATCTTCATAAAAATACTAGCATTTGGTCCTTTAATAAAGGTAGAAACATATTTGGATTACTTTGTTAATAGATATAAGTTTCCTACTAATATTCATGTATCCAAACGAGCATCTGTAAACAATGGTGTTTGTATAAAAGGATCAAATTACACAATTAACTCTGATGATTATTTCGATCATGTAAATAAGATAGTTGTTGTTGAATATATGAGATTGCTATTAAAGCATATTATCCTCTTAAAGTATCATTAGTTTGATCCAACACTAAATATTGGTTTAAAGGTTCACTATAAATATAAGTTGATTGATGTAAACATTTGAAGAAGATTTAATAAGCACACACTTTTTATACTTGCAACATAAGCATTACAAATGTGTTATATGTCATATCTAAGTTTGCATAGAGATAAGGTAGATTGGTTAGAAGTTTGTAAGGTCAAACTAAGGACTCTTGTAGACATTCTAGAGAAAAAATTTTCAAACAATGCTGCTTTTCAAGAAAATTATCACGATGATCATGAAATCATTGAAGTAGATGATTATGTGAATAATCCCATATAATGTCTTCATGACCCTAAAGGAGGTCTAATAGATATTAATGATACTAAAGATGATATAGATGATGATGTAATATTCAATACATAATCTAATGATGAAATAGAGGAAATCAAAGATGATGAAAGTGGTGGAAGCGAATAACACCGGTAATGTATTTATATTATTAGAATTTATTATTCAACCAATATATGAGGTTATTATTTAATTTATTTGTTAGTCATACTATTATTGATATAGTGTATATTAGTCATACTATTATTGATATAGTGTTTTATTGTTCTATTAATCCTATGAATGATATATTAATGATGATTGTTTTTATTTCTAAATGTTATACAAATATGGCTAGAGGACTTGAATGTGGAGAATGTGGAGGATGATATCATCCTCATGCTTCTATGCCAATGACACCGAGTTATTCAATCGCACGTGATGCATCTACTTCTTCTCTACAGATGGCCATACCACAGATAGATATTAGTCATACACCTATACCATCGATCATTCCTCAACCAGATGTTGTTCTATTGACTCCAATCGATATTGCTTCACATCCATCATCAGCATCAATTGCAACAATAACAATGACATCTACATCTGTACCTATACCTTCTCACTCAACTCCTGCTGGACTATTTGGTGGAATACGGCGATACCATTTTCAATGTCATATTTGTAATGGGGTGTACATTTTCATATGTGCTTAGTAATTTAAATGTTATATAACTTCTTTATAAAGTGTTTGATTTATCATATTCCTTATATAATTTTCATAGGTTAGAGCCATCATTCAAAATCTCCACTCAAATGAGGGAGATTTTCATACAAAGATTAGTTTCAGAGGGCACCTCGTGGGGAGCGATACCCACAACTGTGGTCCAACTATATTGGAAGGAGTTTAAGGTAATATTTTCTTGTAATGAAAAACTGTAATGATTTCAGTATTCATTAATGAAAAATATTATATTCTATTAATAAAAGCAATTTTATTAGGATGAGGAACAATTCACTATTGAGACTATCTACCAGACTTGGAGGCATAAGACATCAGGACGATAAACTATTTAGATGAATTTATGACTTGAATAAAATTATAATTGGTTGTCATGCATTTTTATTTAAACTTTTTCAACACTTTTAAATTTTTCTGTAATAGGTACAAAGATATGCTAACCAAGTTAAAGGCTAAAGGAGAGTGACCTATTTTTTATACTGAGATGACTTGGGTTACTTAGATGGAATATTGGAGATAGCCTAAGACACAATTGTAGAGCACTAAAGCCTCTAACAATCGATGCAGTGGTATAGATGGTTGAACTGTTTCCACTTGTACTTGTGGGTTAAAGACTATGGCTGGACATAAGAGAGATTTAGTAAAATACGTTTCTTAATTTTTTTCAAAACTATGAATATTCTTTGTATTCATTCCTTACTATTGAATGTCTTTACTTTGTAAATAGAGCAAAATAATAGCAGGGAGCTAACCCTTCATGAGCTTTTCATGTATACACATATATGAAATCATGATCAAGTTAACTTTGTGGATGAGAGATCATGTCAAATTAATGTAAGTATGGAGTCTTTTAGTGTTTTTATTTTAATGTTATTGTCCAAAAGAATGACATTTAGTTTATGTTTTTATATTTTATTAGGATCATGTTACTAGGTTGCGAGTGGCGGCAATGGAGTCAAATAACACTGTAGATGACTCTCACATTTATTTGGAGGTTGTAGGTGGAGCATCAAAGGGTCGAGTGTATGGTATTGGTTCATAGGCTAGTAGTTATTATAGTAGTACATCAATTAACACCACTATATATGGACCATCAGAGAGTTCTAGCTAGAAACATTTAATTGACATGATGAGACAAGAGATTCAAGATATTATACATGTTGCCTTCACCAATGTTCATGATCTTGCGATTAAGACATAAATACTAAATATAATTAATCAAATTTGCTAAGATTTAATGCATTAGATGCAAAGATCTTAACCAGCCACCATACAGCCAGAGCATTCTGCACCAGATGATGATGTTGACCCTGTAGTTCATCTATCTGATTCCATTATAGCTGTAATTCATTCTGATCTTACTTCAATAGATGATTGCGAGGCTAATGACACTACTCCTATACCATATTTGTACACATATAATTTTTCTTATTACTTATTTTTTATTTAAACATATATAAATGATTTTATAATTTTGATGAATGTTGGTTGCCTTATTTAACTTTATTTTAGTTGTTCCACATTTAATTTATGACTCATCGTATGAATATTTAAGAAAATATTATAGACTTGGGGGTGAAGAATGGGAATGATAGTGTTGCTCATAAAAGTCTTATTTTATAGGTGTAGAATTTTGAAAATATTAAAATTATAAAAAAAACTCTGTTGAAATTTTTTGCATAATTATTAGTTTTCTTATAAAATAATAATATAATAAATACCAATAGAATAGTGATAGAAGAAAGATATCATCTGTAATAAAATGACTATGGAACATCTATAGTAAAATAGCTATAAAATAATAAAATAGGATTTATTGCAAAATTACCATGGAATGATGATAGAATCTGTAGAAAAATAATGATAGAAATTGTAGCGAAATGGTGATGGAATATGTAGCAAAATAGCTACACAAATAGTGATAGACATTTTATAGAGAATTTGCTACAAAATTAGTGACAATAAAGGTGTAGCAAAATTGCTACAAATATCACGATAATAATTCGGTAGTGAAATTGCTATCGATATCGTGACAACAGTTCTATAGTGAAATTGCTATGAATATCATGACAATAGTTCCATAGCTAAATTACTACAGATATCATGACAGTATTTTTATAATGAAATTGCTATAGATATCGTGAAATCAAATTTGTAGCTAAATTACTATGGATATCGCGATAATAGTTTTATAGAAAAATTGCTACGGATATCATGATGGAACTTATTTTGTTCCTAATTCCAAAGCTATATCTATTGCCAGTTTTAGTAATAAATGATATAGCTACAGAATATTTTCTATCACTATTTTTGTTGCTATTTCATTTAACTATGGATCCGTACTATTTAGCTATAGATTTATTCTGTCGTGAATTCAAAATTTTCTTATAGTGTGTCATATCATCTCACATTACATACTTATATTATGTGATCTCATATGTCATGCTTCTACCATGTCATCTCACATGTCATGCTTATGTCATATCTTCTAATATGTCATGCTTCTACCATGTCATCTCATATGTTATGCTTATATCATCTCATCTCATATGTCATGTTTATGCTATGTCATCTTATATGTCATACTTATATCATGTCATCTCACATGTCATGCTTATATCATGTCATCTCACATGTCATGCTTATACCATGTCATCCCTATTTACCATGATTGTCTCATATTTATCATCTTATGATTGTTGTCATACTACATTATATTATGTGCTTTATTCATGCTTATGAATGCTCATTTATTTAGGATATTTATCTTGACTAAAATGGTAAAATTGAACTTGGAAACTTTGAGAAAATAGATGTTCACAATCCAAATCCATCTCTGAAGGGTTTGACTTATCACTCATATTATAGATCGGTTGAACTAAATTCGAAACCATCCAGTGGTGACTCTATCTTGTGACCTTCATCCAGTTCATATCATTCCTTAAGGTAGCCCCTTGAGAAGATCAAACTTTCACTCCAAGTAGGCTCTTGGTATCGTTTATTGTAAGTCTCGCTCTAAGTCATGATGAAAGCCCTACCCATAGATAGTCTTTCTTTGTTAACTCCATAAACATTCACTAATGAGAATTTTCAAATCTAATTAGTAAAGATTTAATCCTATCTAAAAGCCTTTAATTTTGGGGAGGTTGTAGTAGAAGATAAGTCTATTTCTCTATCATGAACAAATTCTACCATGGCATAGTTAAAGCACACTCATATGGAAAAACCAAAGCGTCTAAAGCCAATACTATCATTTAAAATTATGTGGAAGATACAATCTTCTATAGGATCATGACATGTAAGATTGTAAAAGATGCTTAGGGTAAATTAAAAGCGGAGTATCAAGGAAGTGATAAAACTAAACAAATCTAATTTTATATTTAAAAAAAGACTTTAAAACACTAACCACGAAAAGAGGTTGATTCCATTTTAAGAATTTTGAGAAAAAGAGAAGGATGTTGATAGAGCATTTCAAGCCTAAAATCAATTAGGAAACAAAGATTAAAAATAATTTAGTAGAAATTTAAAAGATAAAAATGAAGGTTGCAATATCAAGAAGAAATTTGTACCTTCCAACATTGTCAAAAGACCATACATATGGAGAATATTATTAATGGAGGTTAATGCAATATGTGGGATTGTAAACAACTTGGGTACATCACCAATTATGCAAAAGAAAGTCCAAGGGTACAACTAATAAGCATAAGTAGTTGAGTTAGAAATTTAGGGGTAAATATTTGTTGCTTCATGTCTTCATAACATGGATTCAAAGAATGCATGGCTCATTGATAATGAATGTATGACTCAAATGACATTTAATGAAGCAACACTTAAGAATCTCGATAGAAGCTTTAGGACTATTGATAAACTTAGCAATGGAGATCTCTTTGATGTAAAAAGTAAAGGTACAACTGAAATAAAAACTTTTACAAGTATCAAACTAATTCCTAATATATTCTACGTACCTAAAAATAACAATTATTCTATCTTTGATAATGATAAAGTTGAGTTATTTTGCATAAAAATTAAAAAAGAAAAGTTTTATCAAAGTTTAAGCTTATGTAAGTGCATATCAAAATGGAATAACTTTATTAATAAAGGATTTAGGCATTTTAACCACCAAAGATTTAATAAACTCAATAAGCATAATCTCGTTTAAAACATGCTAAAATAGTTAGGCTTTTTGATTATGATGCTTGCTAGCAATGGAAAAAGGAAAGCTTCCATTTCCAAAAGGCCAAGCTTGGAGAGCCATCAAGAAGCTATAACTTGTATACATAAATGTTTATGAATACTTTCTTCTTTTCATTGATGATTTTTTGAGAATGTGTTGGGTTTATTTTCTTAAAACTAAAAGTTAAGTTTATGCTATGTTTCAAAAATTCAAAAATCATGTTGAAAAGCATATCAATTTAAAGATCAAAATGCTAAGATTTGATAATAGGATCAAGTACATGTTTAGTTAATTTAATAAGTTTTCAGTGATGATAGAATTATATGTTCATTAACTGTCATTTATACACCTTAATAAAATCATGTAAATAAAAGGAAGAATAAAATGATGATGGAGATATTGAGGTGTCTACTATTTGAGAAGAATCTATCAAAGTCTTTATGAGTTATCAATACTATGATATATCTATTTAACAGGTTACTTACCAAGCTCTCAAGAATAAAATACCATATAAGAAATATGAAATTTATTCCAACCAAATTCTTCTAAATTCTCTATTTCGATAAACTGGTTTTTACCAGAAGTATATATGAATAATGAGGAAGAACAGACCCTCCTTTTTCTTGTTTGCCTTTTTTCTATTCAAAAAGTAGTTCTTTTATTAATTATTAAATTCTTGTATTAGTTATTAAAAGTGATTCAATTAAGTGAATTTTCTATGGGAAATAAGATAGACATAGTGGTTCTCCAATGAGATACTAGGCATATTAAGATATTTTCTTGTTTAGTGCTTAGTGTAGTATTTCTTTTCTTATTTTTTTGGGTGTGAAGTAGTGTCAAACCAAAATACCCAACAAGTATTACCTCTCCCTGAAAAGAAGGTAATCCAGCCACACCTTCCAGTCTAGCTACCTTATTACGACTTCACTCCAGTCACTAGCCCTGCCTTTGGTACCCCCCTCATTACGGTTAAGGTAACGACTTCGAGCATGGCCAGCTCCCATAGTATGACGGCAATGTGTACAAGGCCCATGAGCGAATTCACCACCGTATGGCTGATCAATGATTACTAGCAATTCCAGCTTCATGCAGGCAAGTTGCAGCCTATAATCTGAACTGAGGATAGGTTTTGGGAGTTAGCTCACCCTCGCGGGATTGTGACCCTTTGTCCCGGCCATTGTAGCACATGTGTCACCCAAGGCATAAAGGGCATGATGACTTGACATCATCCTCACCTTCCTCATAACATAAAGCCATCAACACATCATCTTAAGGTATTTGAGTGTATTTATTTCTATTAATTTCCATAGTGAAAGAGAGACAAGCTAGCTCAAAGAGTAGAAAAAGGAAATTTTATCAGTTACAACCTTGTGATAAAAAGATGTAAAATCCATTATTTCAAAACTAACAAAATTCTTATAAGCAGGGATGTTAAATTTAATCAAATAACAACCTAGGATAGGATAGTATCCAAGATGTGGAATTTAAAATCCTTAATGATGAACCAAATTAATTGCAAGATATAGTAAATGATTATTCTTTCAATGATGAACCTATAACAGGTATAAGAATTTTTCAAGATATGTATAAGAGGTGAAATCTTGTCATCATTGAGCCTAGTAACTTCAATGAAGCATAAATTTCATCGATATAAAGAAAAGTAATGCAAAAGGAGATTAATATGATTAATAAAAATGAAACATGTAGCTGGTTGAAAGAATCAAAGTGAAAAAAATGCTTAAAGTAAACTATGTATTAAAAAAAAGATTAATACTTATGGTTCATTATGCAAACACAAGGCAAGACTTATAGTGAAGGGATATGCATAGGAGTAAGGAGTCAATTGCTAAGAAACATTATGTTGTTATATCGCATTATCAAATTAATGATTGCTTATGTTGCATTAAATATGTATTCTTAAGCGGATTTCTTAATTAAAAAAATTTATGTTGAAAAACCTAATAGTTTTATGACTTCTAGAAAGGAAAATAATATTTATCTCTTAAAAAGTCCCTTTATGGTCTTAAATAAGCTTTAAGAGCTTAGTACAATATAATATATAGTCATTTATTGCATATTGGATTCAGAAGAAGTTATAATTAAGAAACCTTATGCATTAAAGGAGAAAGTAGTAGAACTTTGGTGGTTTTCTTATGAGTTGATGATATGTTGATAATGGGAGAAAATCCTAAGCTTATTTAAGCCTTCAAAGTTGAGATGAAGTATGACTTTAAAATGATAAACCTAGGACTAATGTAGTATTTGTTTTTGGCATGGAAGTGTAGCAATTAAGAAATTACATTTTCATATGTCATAGAAAATATGCAACTAATATTTTAAAGAAATTTTAGATGGAGGATTACAGACCTTTAAGCACCTTAATACCAACATGTTAAAGACATATCAAAGATGATGACACAAAGAAAGCTTATGAAAGTTCATTAAAAATACTTATAGGTAACCTACTATATCTTATAACAAAGTGACTAAATTTTATGTTTGCAATAAGCATCTTATTTAGATATTTTCATTCTCCATCTATAAACATTTTTCAATGATGAAGAGAACTCTTAAGTTCTTGAAAAGGTACCTTAGATCTTGATATAATGTTCAAAATTGTAGCAAATGGAGATTTAAAGTTGTTAGAATATTCTAATAATGATTTTAAAGGTTATCTAAATGATTCTAGAAGCAATTATGAACATGTTTTCTTCTTTTAGTTCTACCATCTTCACTTAGGCTCAAAGAAGCAAGCAAAGATAACACAATTTAATATAAAAGTCAAATATATTGTTATTACCTCTACTAAGAATCCATCTATTTAGTTAAGAAAGCTTTTAACAAATTTTGATTTTCAACAAAAGGGTCAAACAAAAATCAAATATGATAATAGTTTAACAATATTAATTTAAAAGAATCTAATATTTCATGGCATGATAAATTGCATCAAAATCAAGTTTCATTTTATTCATGAAGTTCAATAATCCAATGAAGTTATTCTAGTTTATTATTCATTTGAATATTAACTTGCTGGTTTATTTATGAAAGTCTTACTAAAAGTAAGATTTGAAATCTCAAACAAAAGATCAGTATTTATTGTTAAAATGCAAAGGAGGAGTTGAAAAACTATTATTTTAATTCAAACAAGTTTTTCTAGCATGAAGATCAATAGTAAAATCTAAGAATAAGTTCATATTATTTATCATTTTATTTTCAATTATAACAACTTTAATATTTAGCAAAAAAATTAATTTAATTTACTAATAATTTATGTACAAGTATTTCAGTTTCAATGAAATAAATAAATTATCTTTTCATTATTTAAAAATACTTTTTTTTAATTTCTCTCTTTTGTTAATTTGCTACTAATTAAAAATGTAACAACATTATTAGTTATTATCCTATAAACTATCACTGTAAAAAAAATACACTTAAAATACTTAAATTGTTTAAACCAAAACCCTTAAAATTTTTTAATCTCAAATCCATCAAATTTTTAATTGTCTTAATCAAACAAACATGAAATCATTCATTTAATCAAATTATGCATGCAACAAATTTGTTATATTTAAGATGTTATAGTTTAAGGTTAATTCTAGAAAATATTTCTTTGAATGTTACAAATATGGAATTAAGTGATTTTTTTTATGTCCAATGAAAGTAGTTTTGTCAAGTAAATAATATCATAATTAATTTAATATACTAGAAGAAGTATTTTGAATGAGTTTTGAAGAAATTCATGATGTAAAACTATAAGTTAGTTGCTAACCCTTTCATAGTGAATATAAAGCCAAGAAAGAATGATGAAAGTAAAAAGATAAATGTTATAAGATACAAAAGTCTTATAGGTAATCACATATATCTCACATTAACAAGGCTTAGTTTAATTTTTTCATTTAGTCTACTATCTAGATTTGTATAGGAGCCTGGTTAAGACATTTCTTAACATGTAAAAAAAATTCTCAAAGAAGTCAAATATCAAGGAATTTAGTTCAATAATTGGGTTAGAAGTGCATATAATATGAAAAGCACCAAGGATATTAATTCACTCTTGAATTAGGAATTTTTTTTATTGGTGTTTCAAGAAGCAAAAGAAAATAGCTCCTAGTATTACTAAAGTAAAGTAAAGTATATAGTTGTAGCTCCTGTAATAAACCAAACTATTTGGACCTTAAAATTGATGAAAGATCTAAGTAAAAGAGCAAAATGAAGCTACTTTAATTGAATGTGATAACAAATATGCAATTTATTAGGACCCTTTTATAGGACATTCTTATGTTAAACATAATAAATAAGAGTTTATAAAACTAATTAGGACTCTATTTAAATTGTTTTTAATTTTGGATTCTTTTGTTGCTACTAATTTATTTCCTAAGATAAGTTTTATTTAATTATTAATTAAGCAAGTTCTATTCTTATAAGGACTTTAGTCTTATTTAAAAGATAGTTTACATAATAAAGTTTCATAACCACTTTAATTATTATCATCTTAATTACAATCATAATTAGGTTAAGTTGCCTTTTTGCATTATAACGACTAAATTATAGGAATAACTACTAATTAAATAAGATTGATAAGTAACAAATATAGCTGAGGTTCAAATTATTTCATTACAAATATAGATATTAATTTTACCAATAGAGAAATAAAATAAAACACTATTTCATTAGGAAACCCCTTATTTTAAACAAAGGTTCAGGGTATGAAAGTTTAAGTTGTTATAAATTTAAATAGTGAGTTAGATGATAATTACTTTAAAGAAGAGCAATGAATTATATATGTACTATTTAAATTAATATAATAAATTTATAATAGTAAATATTAGCTGATTATAGTAATAAATATATATACATTTACATATTAATTTAATGAGAAGGTGGTTAAGTTTGGGGTCGGTGGATCCTTCAAAATAAAATAAAAAAAGAAAAGAAGAAGTGGATAATCCATTGAAGAAAAGAGGGTAGTTTTACCTAGTGATTAAGAACCTAACCCGAAATGGATTGGAAATTTAAGGAAAGAAAGCAAAAACCCTTATGGGAGGAAGATGCATAAAGCAATCAAAGACCCAAGTGTTCTAGTTAATTGCCAACCTAAGTAAAACTATTCTACATTAAAAAGGGGTAAGTAAGTCTTTGTTAAGCTTTGAAGATAGCTAGCGAGTATAGGTTATGAAGTGAACTGAATTCGTTATACATACATATGGCTTATAATACATATACCCTGTATCTGGTTATCCATTTCATGCAATATTTTTATTGACCCTGACTTTTCACCCTTGTGCAATCTTAGGTTTTTGTCAATTCGACTTGGCATTAATCCCCGAAGTTGACCCCGATAGTACATATAGGCCTATTTGGCTTTCTCTGAGTACTCTGGTGTACATATCACATTATAATTGATGGGGCCCACCATAATGTGTAACAGGGCCCACTACCCTTTTCAGCTTCCTCTGAGTATTCTGGACATGCAGAGCGCATTGCATTGAGTGCATAGCACTTCGCATACAGCACTTAAGTTGAAGAATATCCAATGGGACCCACAGGCGGGACCCATAGGTAGGGCCCACCTGGTGGGGCCCACGTAAGTAGAACACCCCGATAACGTCTTCCAACGTCGAATAATGCTTATTTGACAAGCAGAGCGCACAGCATACAAAATCCTACATTTCGGGCGTATAGCACTATATGCCCGAAATAGGATACTTGGTAGGGGCCACTACCCCGAGACCCACCTAGCGAAAGCCAAAGCTACGCAACGCCTTAGAATGTTGAGTGCATCTCCGGTGATATATGGCACACATTACATTTTGATCGTATGAGCCTACGCGCATTGCCTGAAAACGTAACATGCGTAGCACTTTACATAATGTGTTACACATGTTACAAAATAAGACGTTTGGTGGGGCCCACTTTCGGGACCAAATCTAACATGCTCTTCATATCACGATGTCTTATTATGTTAAATAACGTTTATTTGACATGAGAAACGCGTTGCATTTCACCCATACGAGGTAGAAATGCAAATGGAACGTATAAGGTGCATAGTACTATATGCTAACAAAAAAGATGTTTGGTGGGGCCCACCTTCCGAACCAAATCCGGAAAACTTTTCATTGCAAAATGTCTTAATATGTCACATGATGCTTATTTGACATACAATACGCATTCCGTTTCGCTTGTACGAGGTGGAGCACATGTTACAAAATAAGACGTTTGGTCTAGAGCCCTCCCGGGACCAAATCTAACGTGTGCCACATTGCACAACATCTTAGAACATAAAATGATGCTTCTAGAACATGGGGCACACATCATGATGCAACCCTAGTGGGCTCCACATGATCGGTCAAAATGCAATGTGCGTAATATGTTACACAACATGTTACACACATTGGCAATGTGTGGCACACATTGCCTTATATGTGGTGCACATTCATTAAAAATTTTCAAATCCGAACCAAAAATTACAATTTTACCAAACCCTAATTTGACTCTATAAATATAGAGCTTAAGGTCATCTAAAGGGGATCTAAAATTTTACTCTTGAGCAAGGGAAAACTATGCCAAAATTCCTTCAAAATTAATTAAACACTTAATTAATTAAATTCTTAGGATTTAAAGACTAATTGGCTCTAGTTAGGCTCCCTAAGCACTATTGGAAGCAAGATCAAGGAGAAAAACCTACTGCCAAGAGCTAAATTCTAAATTTTCTTCCACTTTTCTTTGGATTTTTGCTTAAATCTCTAATTTTTGGCTTGATCTCTTGATTTTTGGCTTCAATCTTGAGTTTTTATGGGTTACTCATGCTGTTGATTACCAAAAACACTGATTTCTAGCTTTGATCTGCCTAGATTCGAGCCGGATTTCATGTTTTTCTCGAAAACCTTCTATTTTCCCTCTGTTTTCCAAACAATGTGCACAACATGTTGCCTATGTGTTGCGCACATTCCCCTATGTGTTGCACACATAGGTCAAAAATTTCATAGATAAATCTAGCTACATTAGAGGCTTTTCCATGCCTCTAGTGTACTGGATCTGTCATAAATCTTCCAGACCTAAATTGATTTCAACTTTGAAATTAATTTTTCAAATTAAATGCTCATGCACTTTTCAAAAATACATTTTCTAGCTTAGATATGCCTATATCTAAGCCGAATCTTGAGTTTTTGCTGAAAAACTTTCATTTTCTTAAATTTTTCATATAATGTATGCCACATATTCATGAATGTGCCCAACACATTGTTAACATATTGTGCAAATTCATCAATATATTGCACACATTGTTTCTAAATTTTCCAGAAAATCAAGTTTTTTTCTTGTTTTCTCATCCGATCTGATTTTTTTGGTGGCATTTGAGGCTTATTCATGTCTCAAGTGTTCTGGATCTATCAAATATTATCCAGATCTAATTACTTTTAGCCTTAAAATTAATTATTCAAGTTAAATGCCAATTCACTTGTTTGATTTGCAATTTGGAGGCTGATCCATGCTCAAATGAGGTACTGTCCTTCATTAAAGTTGTTGTATTTAATCTGTAGATCGAGTTTATACTGATAAATTTGATTTTCTTGTAGGTTTGGCCTCAATGTGCACCACACATTGTGTAATGTGCACAACACATTGCTAATATGTTGCGCACATTACATAACATGTAGCGCACATTCCTTGCATTTTTCCAGAACAACCATATTTTTCAATCGTATTTCAATGTATTTTGACAAATCCAGTAACATTTGATGTTTGGTAGTAACTCAAGTGTATTGGATACGTCATAAATTAAATACATTTAATTAATTTTGGCATCAAAATTGTTTTTCATGATCAAATACATATTTGGTTCATATAAATTCGATTTTTGAAAGTATTGGATTTAAATTGGTTGAGTGGCTATCTCCAATAATTTTTATGTGATGTTAGCCCTCCCATTTAATTTTCCATAATCAAATAAAAATAATTTTACCTAAAATTATTTTTATAAAAATTAATTTTCACGATCCGACTCATGTTTATTCATGTGATTGTTGCCAAATAATTACTGGATTTTGACTCTTGGTTCATGTTTTCATATAGCATTGGACTAGTTAAATAAATCCTAAATTCATTTGCTACTAATAAATTTATTGTGTTTATTTTTATATATTATTCATCGTGCATTTTTGGATCATGTTGCCCGAGAAGAAAATTCACCCAAGGAGGAGGAGACATTACTTAACGTCCCAAAAATGTGTATGCAAGGATATTTATGTAATAGGATAGGATTACTATTTGGTCTGTAATAGTTAATCCCTTATCTTGTGTGTAATCCTCTAATTCCTTGATCCCTTTCATCGATCATTATTATTTTTCATTCATGGATGATTTATATTTGCCTAAATATACATGTCATTCATGTCACATGCCATGTCACATGACACATCACACACTACTATGCCATGCCATAACATACTATATTTTATATGCTTATACGTATCAATATGCCAAAACAATCCAACATGCCAATACATAATACAAGTACGTGTAACTTACCATGCATATACATTCCATTTCACATGTCATTATGCTATGATACCATTCCATGTCACATATCATATACTATGTCCCATCGTATACCATACCACATGTCATACCGTATGCCACGATATATACCATGTTGAATACCCATTCACATATGCCTCACTATGTCATGTCATGCATATGCCATGTCATTTCACACATATGTTGCTATGTCATGTCATGCATATGGTATGCCATTCACTTCACATATCATGCATATGGTATGTCATTCATATACCATGCCATACTTCATTTCATGTGTTATGCATATGGTATGCCATTCATTTTATATATTGTGCATATAATATGCCATTCATTTCATATACCATGTATATGCCATGTCATCTATCTCACATGTCATGCATATGCCATGTCACTCACTTCATATATCATGCATACATCATACATTCTATAAAACGCCAACACGATCCAAGAATGCTAACATAATTATGCTATACATGCTATCTGTCATGATTATATGCCTATATGTCATGCTAGGTTACCATATCATGCATATGATATGTCATTTACATTCACATGCCATACATATGCTATGTTATCTTATCGCTATTTTTGTATGTCATGCATATGCCATGCCATCCAAATGTCATATAGCCTTATATGTCATTCTACGTGCAACCTTGCAATGCCAAATCACATGTCACGCTGTGTGCTTACATTTATGCTCATATGCTTACCTGCTTAGGACAATTAACTCTAACTATAATGGTAAAATTGATCTTGGAAACTCATAAAAATAAATCTCCACCACCCAAACCTAATCTCTGAAGGGTTTAACTAGCACTCATGCTATGGGTCAGTTGGACCAATTTGGAACCATCTGGTGGCGACTCTCTTGCGACTCTTTTGAGTCCGTATCATTCATCCAGGTAGCCCCTCGGGAAGTCTGTACTTTCGCTCCAAGTGCGGTCCTCAGTCTATGAGCATTGCAAGCCTCACTCTGGGCTCCGGCAGAAACTGGTGCTCATAATTTTGTTACTAGTTATCTATTTCATGCATAAAGTGGATGCAAATAAATTAAATTTATGTGTGTGGTTGTGTATGGTAGGTTGATGGTATGAATGATATCACATATGGAAATTATTTGTATAGAAATTGATTATGCGTATAACCAAGGATGGAGCAATTGATGTTTATGTTACAAATTGATGACATGCGTAGATTCACCTATGTATATACTCTTCTGTTCAAACTACGTATCTACTTAGCTAATTTATATAAACTATAAGTCAAGAGATAATCATTTATATCCAGAATCTGTGTATGAGTATGTTAATAGTTATGTGTGAGGTATTGATCCATTATCCTTAAGGATTAGATTAAATGAATCAAGAACTTAAAAAGAGAATCAAGAACTTGAAAAGAGAATCAAGAACTTAAAGAAAGAATCTAGAACATTAAGTGAATCTTGGAAACTAATTAAATGGCATGAATGATTTTTACATTGTTGAATTACTGCTAAGGTATGGAGATTAACATATTAATCTACCATCTATTATTTTAGAGTTGAAACCAAAATTATTAACAATCTTGGCCATATATAAATTAATATTGTAATTAGATTAAAGGAAGTTTAGTTTATTAGTGGTATCAAATATAGTAGCTCAAAATTTAAAGAACCTTGCTAAATGCAACCTTGATTTTCCACCTGACATAATGACATCAGTCCTAGGATGTTGCCAACTGAACACCCTTCATGGCCATCTTGCTTTAAGTGTAAACCATGGCAGTAGATCTTATAAGAGTTAGCGTGTAAGATTAAGGAAAGTGGGTGTAATTTTAAAATATATTAACTCCACTAATTCTTATATTATATCCCTTATAATGTAGCAAAGATTATCCAAAGTAGTGCAATAAGAAAGGATATGCATGCATATAAGTATAGCATAAATCTATCAAGATACAAATGTTATGATTATTAATAGGAGATAGGTAATAAGGTTGTGTGTGTGTTCATGAAAGTATTCTAGTTGTATAACTTTTCTTTAATTAACCAAATAATCTAATGAATTTAAGATTTGAATTACTACTTACATGGTTGGAAATAAATGGTAGGTCCAAGTGAAAGTATGCTATACTTGGAATGTTTTAATGGTAACCAGTTTACCTAAAAAACTAATATATTCATGTGTTAATCTTTGGTCATGGGGAACCAAACATAAAACATGTTTAACTATGGTGAGGTAGTGCATGAAGTTGTTATATTATGTGTACTTTAAACTATATTTTTTTATTTAACTATATATATATTTATATATACATAAGCATCTTATATGTGTATCCATCAAGTAAATTAATTGGTAATATATTTAAAAGCTACTGATTTTCACGATATAGCACTATATATCTATGTGGTGTAGGGCTAGGCTTGATAATTTAATTGATCGTAGTTATAGAGTATAGATATATTACTTGTAATTAATGTTACTAAGGTGAGGACACTATAATTCATGAATCATTAAGTATACGAATACCACTAAGGACCATATTAACCTAATTAAAATAGCACCTGGATATATTTATTAAATCGGGCATTTAGTATGCTAGTTGCCAGGATAGTTAACTTATTCTCCTTTTATGGACACAAGTAATTAAGTAATGAATTATATGCTAAATTAAACCAATAAAGGTAGTTATTCACTTATAACAAATTCAAGAGAAATATAGCTAGCAAAAGGACTAGAATTATACACATGATTAAAAGTTATTATCAAAATTCATAGGTATAGATTTATTCATTGTATAAGTCAAATATGATGTGAACTTATTCATGATAATTTTTATATTAAGTTTATGAACACAACATATATGTATATACTTTAATTAAACAAATTTGTAAGTAATCAATTATTAATTCAGATGAAGGTTACTTAAATAGTGAAATGTTATAATGTAAAACCCATAGTGTAAATAAATTGTTAAAACTAAAGCTAAATAAAAATTGAATATTTATTTAAGGATGTTTAAATATATATATATATATATATATATATAAACATTTAATATATTTATGTAGCATATTGATTGAAACATATATGTACAACAAGCAGGAAAAATAGGAGACTTGCTACCTCTATTTTTCAAGCAGATAGGGAAAATAAATTATTGAAAAAGTATCAAGTATAAGTTATGTACAATTAAAGATAGAAATTGATATGATCATAGAAAAATGACAAACTCACAGAAAAAGTAAATTCATAGAGAAATGATGCCACACCCCGACCCAAGACCCAAGGGATGACGACATGATCCCGTAGCATAATTATCACTCACCCGTCTCAGGAAAACAATAATTATACTACAAGGGATTTTAACCTTCTAATGCTCGTATAAGAAATCCAAATAAAAGAGAAATAAATAATCAATACAAAACCCTAGATATATGAATACATGGATTCTTACACAATACATTTAGTATACTGCCAATTCTAGTACAAAGGAGCTATGCACAAATATACAAAACTGCAGGAGTCCATCCAGAAGTCCAAGACACGAACCAGCTGTTGTACCTCTACCTCTAGCCCCGCTGCTCTCCCTCTGAACTCGGACCTACGTTCATCAAATGATAAACGCTGAGAATAATCTTAGTGGTGCTAGGAACACATAACATATAACACATACACATCCAAAACATACCTCATATGGCCAAGAATACGGCATACAACCAATCAATAGGCACACAGCCAAACAACAGGCACACAGCCCCATACACACGGCAATCTCTGCCCAATCAGACATCCATATTGCATCTCACAATAAGAATGCCCAGTCAATGAACATACCATGCACTCACCCTCAATTTGGTGCGTCTCACACTCTTTGCCTGTGCGGGGAGCATCTCACCCCCATATTATCAATTAACACTAGCACCTCTCGCACCAGTAGGAGCATCTCACCCCCTAATTGATAGATACCGGTACCTCTCGTACCGCTACACATCACGTATCATCATATCACCACCCTTATATCATCCCCTCACCATGTTATGCTATGTCATCATTCAATATGCATAAACAAGCCATATAACAATCATACAAGCCAAACATCTAATAATCACAAGGTACGTTCCTTCCTGGAACTCATAGCCGCACATACATTCCTTCTCAGAACCCACAAACCTCAATCACAAGCATCAAATGCAAGAACAAGCATAAACGGTAAACATCTAACACAAACGATAAACCTCTAGCATAAACATAACTCACTAGCACAAATGTTAAACATCCAGCACAAACCTGAAGAAAGAAGACTGCTATCTCTAGCCTGTGATCTCGTCTCTAACCCGCTCTAGCCTTAACTGCAAGCTCTCACCCTATCTCGGTGCTTAGGAACTCCCCTCCGGTGAGTTTTAAGGGTTTAGGGACATTTAGAAGGGTTTAAGAGAAAGGAAACATATGAAAAGGCTTAGGTTTATCTGTTTAAAAGCCTATTTTAAGTCGCGTACGGCCGTACCACCACCCGTACGCCCGTACCAACCTAAAAAGCCTGACAAACCCAACTTCCTGTGAGATGCGGTACGGCCGTACCACCCCTTTGGTACGCCAGTATGGCCACCACCCACCTGACAAACCTGAATTCCTGCGAGTTGACGTACGGCTGTACAACCCTTTGGTACGCCCGTACGACCTCCAGGAGCCCTAGCCTCCTCAGCTACCCTGTTCGGTACGACCGTACGAAGCCCCCTTACACCCGTACCGCTCTCCAGACTCCTCTTCTCACACTCAAACGCACTCCCCAGCCACCTAAAATACCTCCTACACAACCCAAACATGCATGCCATCATGCATACACCCAACACAGATACAAACACACATTACATACATCATCACGATGCATACACAAGCATCCATACACTGCACATACGCAAGCAATCATGTATACATACGCGGATGTAACAAATGATGAGATGATAGAGAATGGAGAAATGCACACTATGAGAGTAGCACCTCCCGAACGCTGGGAATGCTGCACACTGTTCGGCGTGAAATGCCGCGGTGCTTGCTCTCGAATGACCCTTGAAGTACTACAGGAACTAGATAGATCGCGTCGAGAAAATGTTGTGGAGTCGCCACCCGGCTTATTTAACCAACTCAATTGAGCAATTAAACAAACCAGGAAAAAGTAAACCCGAGCCTTCCTGTGTTGGAAAGCAGCCCG
>CANYBF011549666.1:0-13690 GCA_948192965.1 Dalechampia spathulata | reverse complement strand
GCCATTAGGATGTTATTGGCTTATGCATCACACATGAACTTCAAATTGTTTCAAATGGATGTTAAAAGTGCTTTTCTAAATGGTTTTATCAATGAAGAAGTTTATGTTGCTCAACCTCCCGGTTTTGAAGATTTTGAATTTCTGAATCATGTTTTTAAACTTACTAAAGCTTTATATGGCCTTAAACAAGCCCCTAAAGCTTGGTATGATAAGTTGAGTTCTTTTCGTATTGATCATAGTTTTGATAAAGGAAAAGTAGACACTACACTTTTCATTAAGCATTACAAGCATGACATTCTTCTTGTTCAAATCTATGTTGATGACATAATATTTGGTGTGACTAATGAAAAGTTATGCAAGGAGTTTTCTGAGTGTATGCAGGGTGAATTCGAAATGAGCATGATGGGTGAATTGAAGTATTTCGTTGGACTTCAAGTTAAATAATGTGAAGATGGAATATTTATCAACCAATTCAAATACACTCAAGAGATGCTCAAGAAATTTGGCTTGGAAGATACTAAAGCTAGTAAGACTCCAATGAGCACAACTACCAAGCTATCATTAGATGAAAGTAGGAAGCTAGTGGACCAAAAGAAGTATAGAGGTATGATTGGTAGCCTACTTTATCTAACTGCATCAAGGTCAGATATTATGTTTGTTGTTTATATGTGTGCTAAATTTCAATCTTCACCTAGGGAATCCCATTTGAGTGTCGTAAAAAGAATTTTTAAATATTTGATTGGGACTATGCATTATGGTTTGTGGTATGCTAAAAAATGATTGCTTTGATTTGATTGCTTATTCTGATGCTGACTTTACTGAAAACTTGTTAGATAGGAAGAGTATCTCCGGTACTTGTCATTTTCTAGGTAATTGCTTGGTTTCTTGGTTTAGCAAGAAATAAAATTGTGTGTCCTTATCAACTGCTGAATCTGAATATATATCCACAGGTTGTTATTGTGCTCAAGTTATTTGGATTCAACAACAATTAAGGGATTACAATGTTTATGTTTCATGTACCTCCCATTAAGTGTGATAACACAAGTGCAATTAATCTTTCTAGGAATCCCGTACAATATTCTAGAACTAAGCACATTGACATTGGATATCATTTTCTACGTGATAATGTGCAAAAAGGAAAGGTTGTATTAGATTTTATTGATACAACTCACCAATTGGCCGATATTTTTACCAAACTCCTAAGTGAGGAACGATTGAACTTCATCAACATGAATTAGGGATGATAGATGGGTCATTTTTGAAATAGGAGTGATGGTGGACTTAGGAAAATTCAAGAATTTTCATTAAAACTTCTCAAAATTTTCAAGTTTTAAGTCCTTGTACGGTCGTACGTATTTATGTACACCCGTACGGATCTCATAACTCATTTCAGCTCATTTTGGTATGACCTGTAAATTTTTCGGTACAACTGTACCTATTGCCGTATGGCCGTACCAAATTTGGTATGCCTGTACGGGTCTCTATAATGAATTTCTTCTATTTTTTGTATGGTCATACGCTTGGAAGGTACGTTCGTATGCGATTCTGAATTCCAAACGTCTGTCTCTCATACGACCATACATATCACCCATACGCCCGTACGCGATAGGCATTTTCAAGGCAAATTTGGCTCGTATGGCCGTACACCCAACCCATACGCCCGTACGCGACATGAAAATGCTTTTAAAAGCTCATTTTTCAATTTTTCAACTCATTTTCACTCCAAATTCCTTTGAAATTTCCTCTAAAAACCTCTTCAATCCTCTCCAAACCTCTGTCATTCTACTTAATCCTTCCATTTTCATCATTTCGATTGGTTTTTCGCTCTTTTCACTATTTTTAAATTCTATTTTTACTGTTTTATTATTATTTCGGGTGCCTTTCTCACATATTTTGAATTTTTAATCAATCTAGGCCTGTTTAGCTTTAGGTACATATTACTCTTTCGGGTGCCTTTTTCATACAGTCAGTCACACTCAAGTTTTTACAGTCATTTTCACTGACTACCTCCTTTTCTTGTTCCTTCCATCTCTTTAGGAGACATTTCACTCTTTCCCCTTCTCACTTCGATGCCATTTTTGGCTTCCCTACTGATGGCATTGCCAATGCCAAATCTGTGGTTTATGACCGCAACTCTTTCTTGAGGGATATTACCCTCAACACTGCTTTCAGGCCTTCTCGTCAGAAGGCCTCCTGCCTGACGTCTCCAACTCTCTTCTATTATCATAAGCTCATTTCCTATCTCATCTTCGGGAGATCTGAGTCTAACGACAATATCATTGGCCCTGACCTCCTCTTTCTGTACTGTATGGTCACTGGCATGCCTATTCAGTCTAGACACTGGCTTCAGACCTCTTTCCACGAGGTCGGCATTCAGAAGCACCTCGGTAGGGCTATTCTTTTTGGTGCTCTGATTCATCATATCTGCCAGGAGTTACATGCATTTCCTCCTACTGATCCTTCTCCAGGACCCCGTGGTCCTAACCTTTATCTTTCTTTCATAGAGCATTCCATGCTCCATGAACATACTGCTGATGATGGCTACATCCTACACTCTGAGTATATCTCCAAATAGCTCGCCCATTTATACTCATTGGCGCTTCCCAATGACACTGTCACTCTTTATGGGTGGTGAGCTGTATAGGTTCTTTAGAGTATGGGGGTTCCTCTTCCAAATGACACACTTGCTGAGTGGCATGACCAACCTGCTCCTGCTACTGATGATGCTTCTCACCAGGTGGCTCTTAGTTGCAAGTGTCAAAGACACTTTACTGATGGTGCATCCTCTTTCGGTGCTGTTCCTGATCATTCTGATCCAGCTGCCACATCCTCTGGTTCTGCTGCTACTCCTACTGATATTGTTGTTGCTGTTGCTGCCCCTTCAGCTTCTCTCTCTCAGCAGTTTGATGCCATCTTTGTTTGCCTTGATTGTTTAGACGCATTTGAGCATCGATTCGATCACCTTAATCAGCAGATTGGTCTCCTTACATAATAGTCTGCCCATCTGACACAGCAGTCTACACATCTTACCCAGTAGTTTGATCAGCATGTCGTTGATTTTCATGAGTTTTTGACCTCCACCTCAGAGACTCTTCATTCGATCAGCTTCATGATGGAGCCTTTCATCGTACCTCCACCGAGTCCACCTCCTCCTCAGGACCCATAGTGCCTTCGTGTTTTTGATGTTGTCATAGGGGGAGATTTAGTTGAGGATGATTTTTCTTAGGACTTGAGTTAGTGGAGCTTGTTTTACTTTATGTATCTCTTTTGACATTATTGTATATTTTGGATATTTTGTATATATGATGTTATTCAGTTTATCTGGTTTGCGTTTGATTGATTGATTGATTTTAATTATCATTGTATTATCATTGTTGTTTAATTATCTGTCTTCTTTGTATTTTGTTGTTAAACGTTTTTATGGCATGTATTCTAAAACAAAGTGAGAGATTTCCAAAATTTTTGAGTCAAAATTTCATTAAAAAGAACTTGTGCAAATTGAACTTAAATTGATTGCTAACATCAAAAAGGGGAAGATTGTTAGACCCTAAGTTTTGATAGTTGAGACTTGTGTGAGTCAATTTAAGTTATTTACAATTTTTCTAAGTATTTCTGTGTTGGTACGGGCGTACCAGTTTTGGTACGAGCGTACTAAATAGTTCTGTTGTGAAGTACGGCCATACGGCTGGCCGTACCAAGTGTGTATTGTACCATTGAGTTTGGTACGGGCATACCATTGGGTGGTATGGTCATACGCTAACTCGCAGGAATTTGGTTTCTCAGGAAACTTGCTTCGGTACGGGCATACTATTGGCTGGTACGGTCGTACGCGAACTCGGAGGAAAATTGTTTGTTAGGAAAACTTGGTTGGTACGGGTGTACTAATTGATGGTACGGTCATACAACAGTTCCTTCTCTTTTTCTAACGGATAGTTTTGGATCTGTACGGGTGTACATGTTTGGTACGACCGTACGCGACTTGTAAATTAGGTTTTTAAGTCTGGGAAACGGCTAGTTTTTTGTTAGAACTTTCAAGACTTTGATTTCTTACACTTCAATACTTGCAGAGCATTATTCTTTGAACAATATTCACCTGTTACAAGTAAGTTTGAGATTGTATTCTTCATTTACTTCATTGCTTGTAATCCTACAACCTAGAGATTAGGTTTTATCTTTGTGGGGTTGGTGTGTGATTAATCCTTAGGGATTATATTGTATTTGAGTGATTGTGAGGACAATCATTATAAAGGTTAAAGTGTAAGCCTTGCAAACACTGGGGTTTGGATTAATTTGGGAATCCATTTGTAATTGATTGAGATTTTAGTGGAACCCTAAGTCGATACTTAGGAGAAAGTGGATGTAGGCAAGAGTTTGGCCGAACCACTCTAAAACCGCACGTGTTGCCTTCCGCACAGGATTTTCAGTGTGATTGTTCTAACAAAAAATAATTGTTGGTGTGATTATATTACAGTTTCAGAAATAAGAAAAGAAGAAGAGCAAAATGAGCATAATAGATAAGATATAAGAACACATAGAAAATGACATGCAAAGTAAAAATAAAGAACAAGATGAAGGCATTTTTTCATAGAAAACATGTCTCATGTGATACTATTTTTACTAAGGCAATCATCAATATTAACATTTTATCTCTGTAAAATAGTGTCATAAAGTGTTATATGATATATCATATTTTTTCATGTCAACAAATAATGTTATGTTAGTATGTAACTAGTCATGATTGGATGAAAGTAATGAAATGTTAATTTTTTTCTATTCAAATATTCAAATATCTAATGATCAAATTTTAAAGATTAGAGACACCACCAAGATAATTATTCTTATAAATATATACTACTTGCTTTGTTTCATTTAGGTATTTAGTTTATAATTTTTTATTTTAAAATAATTGTTCATTTAGTATATTAAGGAAATTTTCTCTAATAAATATTTATTAATTTTAATAAGATTTTATGACTTCCTCATTAAATGTTTTTGTGAAGGGTAATTACTAAAATATTATACTAATAAAAAACTTTCCTCCATTCAACTTTTAAAACTTAGCTCCAGCTCTTCATTTAACAAAGAAAGCCTTTATGCTTGTAGTACTTTCATTTCTTAGAATGATGGACGTCATCTTTTCTTTGGTAGTTCTTCTAGGAAATGTGTTTGTTCAATCGTTATGGTTGAAGTTCTTGCACTTCGTGATGTAGTGACAGAGTCATCTTTGGATCTAACTCTTTTAATGTTTATCGATAATTGTTTGAATCATGACAAGGAACTCTCATGGGGGGTTACACCAAATATTAAGGAAATCATCACTTTATCGAGATCTTTCTTATTTCATAATTTTATACATGGTAATAAAGGAGCTAACTAGAAAGCTTACTTGCATAGTAGAAATCAAATTGTGAATTAGTAACCGAATTGATTTCAAAACCCTCTTAATGTTCCAGTAGCTATTTTATCAGATGATGCTTGTTGCTCATCTTAACCTAATGAAATAATTACAATTCAAAAAAAGAATTGAAATAGGAGAAAGGAATGGTTTGCGTAAGTTTTGATGAATAATGGACTTTGCCAAAGGAAGATTTTAAATAATTAGAATAATTTATATGCTTTTACTTAATATTTAAGAATATCAATGTGTTCATCATGAAAAAGAGTTATGCTCTTCTTGTTTGTTTGCCGTGAAATAAAGGCTTATCCGATGTGCCAATTCTTTTTATAATCTACAAACAATTTTATCAACTTTTATGTTTTAAATTATCAAATTATACCTTGTTAGGGTAAGCATGGGGTAAGGAAATTCAAGAATTGAAGATTGGGTATTTTAAACAATAAAAATTGAAATAAACAAAGTGTAGTCGTGAGAGATGATACCTCTCAGTGCTGTTGAAGATTTCAGGTAAATATTTCTTTGGCCTTTGATATGATTGACAAATCCTTAATTGTCTCTTTTGCAACTTGCAAGTTGCAAATGGGTCTTTGCTTCTTTTGTTAGGCATCTTTTTAAATGATTAGAACTAATAATAATAATTGCAATAAGAATTATAAGAAAAAGCATTTTTGTATTCTTAAGTTTGCCTAATTTCTTCTAAAGTTGTAAATTAGCCCAACTGCATCTGATTTTATTTTATGGAATTTTTTTAAAATTATCATGTGGGAAAGTTATTTTTTTAATTTTACCAATTGTCACTTCTTCTTTTATGATCATATTTTTTAAAATAACATATCAATTCAAAATAAAAAAATATCAACTTAAAATCTCATGAGATTTTAAGGTGAGCTTTTGCCAATCAAATACAATCCTAATCAAATATAACTACATAAAATAAATATAATTTAAATTATCTAATGATATTATCAATAAAAAATATATTAACATAAATTATATATTCATAAAAAAATATTTGAAATTTTTAAAAATCTAATTTTAACAATAAATTCTTTTAGATCTATTTTTTTATAAAAATAGTTTTTAATAATAAAAAATATTTCTAATAATAAAAAATATTTTTATTTTTTAATAATAAATAATATTTTAGAGTTTTTTCATCTTTGATTTTTTATTTTTTAATATATAATATATTACTTCCTATAAAAATATTTTTTAAAATTAAAAATTATTAAAATAAATTATATATTCAAAAAAATATATAAAATTTTTAAAAGATCTGATTTTAATAATAAATTCTTTTAGATCTATTATTTTTTTATAATTAAAAAATATTTTTTAATAATAAAAAATATTTTAATTTTTTAATAATAAAGGATGTTTTGCAGTTTTTTCATTTTTTATTTTTAATATATAATATATTACTTTTTATAAAAATATTTTTTAATAATAAAAAATATTTTAATTTTTTAATAATAAAGGATGTTTTGCAGTTTTTTTCATTTTTTATTTTTTATTTTTTAATATATAATATATTACTTTCTATAAAAATATTTTTTAAAATTAAAAATTTTTAAAATAAAAAAATATATTATTTTAAATTAATTTTTTAAAAATTATAATTTACAATTTTGATTTCCAAATATATGTTTTAAATTCTTTCAATACATATTACGTAGTCTTTTTCAAAACGTTCAAATTTTTTAAAATAATTTTTTTAATTTTGTTATTTTGAAAAATATATTTTTATATTTTTATAATTTTTGAAAGATTTTACTATATTTTTTTTGTAAAAAAACCATATTAAAAATCATGATTAAAATATTTTTGAAAGCATAGATGTATATAAAGAGTATACGACTAGGATACAAGAAGTATATAATAGGGATATAAAAAGTATATAACATGTTTACAAAAGGTTTACAAAATTATTTTTTTATGACTTAAAATATTAAAGATACAAGTATTTACATTATATTTTATGAAAAGTAATATTTGATATATAAGGTTTACTACAAGTATATAATAGGCATCTAAAAAGTATGTAATATGTATATAAAAAGTTTACAAAATTATATTTTTTTACAAGTTCAAAAAATCAGATATACAAGTATTTATAGTATATTTTATGAAACGTAAACTCTAATATGTAAGGTTTACTATAAGTATATAATAAAAATACAAAAGGTTTACAAGAGGAATATAACAATCATATCAATTACTTATAATCTAATCATTTATCATAATACTGCTATTAAAGAAACAAAAATAAACTCCCTCATAAGCTAATATCTATTCTAGGCAAATGTATCACTTTCAATACCTGTAAGTACATATATTATACATGATGAAAAATAAACTTCAACTTTATATTAAAAATTAACAGTGCAACATGAAAGATGATAAAATAAAAATCCTTTATAAATATTCTTCTCAGTAAAAGTAAACAATTAGTGAATCTTAATTGATCTTTTTAAAACTCAAATGCTAAAATTGTGATACAAACTACAACGAAATCATGAAGAAATTAATAAAAATAAATCAATAGCAAAAGTATTGACATCTCAGTAAAGCTAAAACACAATGCAATTCTAATTTAAAATGAAAAAAGAAGAAAAAAAAAGATGTTTACCATTTGAGTAAAGTTCTTAATATTGTCAAAAATTTAAGTAACACTAAGTTTCATTTCTACAAATTCTACAACCTTTGCTTAGATTTCTTCATTTTGTTCTCTTCAATTCCATAAACAAGAGAGAGAAGGAAAAAATTAAAAAAATTCAAATATAGTTTTAATTAGATAAAAAAACACAAGCAAGATCATAAATCTAATTGTATTTTTTATTTTAAAAAATAATCATTATAATTATCTTGAGAATTTAAGTAGAAATCAAGAAGTCAAGACTGATGCATTGCTAAACAAATATAATATATAAGAAAGACCGAATGATGCAGTTGTAAAAGTAAAATGCCATATGAAATATATGTTTTTCCATCATCAATTGGTTTAACTTTCTAATTTCTTCAAATTTTGTGTTGCATTTTCTTCCTTTGCCTTTACAAAGAAGAATTTATGAGGAGAGAGAAAACATCTGAAAGAAGAAGAAAAAGAAGAAAGAAAAGGAAAGAAAAAGAGAAAAGTTAGATAGAAGATCAGCTTTAGGCTTTCGTAGGCAATGGGGTGTCGTCCCTACATCAATACACCCCCAATAGCAAATTCTGAGGCATCAGTTTGTACCTCAAATGGCTTGGCATAATCTGGAAATGCCAAGACTGGTTCCTCCATAACAGCTTGCTTGAGATCATCAAATGCTCCTTGACAAGTTTCATCCCACACCCAAGGGATGTGTCCTTCTTCAAGAGATTCGTCAAGGGAGTGGCCCTCTTTGAATACCCTTGAATGAATCTTCGGTAGAAAGAGAAAAGAGTGAAAAAGAGAATGTGAGAAAAGAAGAAAAAAGTCAAGATAAAAAAGATGAGAAAAAAAGAGATATGAGAAATTCAATAAAAATAATATAGTATGATGAGATATTGATGAAAAGTGAGTATTATTTTTTAAAAACTTCAAAATATTTTAGTTTTTAAAAAAATTAGGTAGATTTTAAAAAAAAATTTTGAACTTGAATTTTTAAAAATATAAAATAAAAACTTAATATTCCTTTACTTTATTTATTAAAAAGTTAAGTTTGAGCTAAATTTGTTAAATCTTTTTATATATTATAAATTTGAAAGAATTTTAATTTTACATTAACAATTTTAATAAATATAAATTATAAAAAATATTTACTTTTTTACTTTTTTAAAAAACATTTACAAGTAAAACTATATTATATCAAAAAACTTTCTGATTTTATATCAATGAGATTGTATGATTTTATGTTTATAATTAATTTAAATATATATTTTTATATTTATATGATTATAAATATATAAATTATATATTTAAAATTAAATTATTGTTAGATTGATAAAACTTATAAATTAATTTATAGATTTAAATGAATCTATTAATTTTTAATTTGAATACAATTTCTTTATTAAACAAATCTTTGTTAAATAAAATTTAGCAAACTTATCAAATTGATATCTAAACATCTAATAAATAACTTTATCTCATTTATATTTATTTTTCGACTAACCCAAATTTTTACTGCACTCTACTCGTCCCTTCTTTTATGTTTATATAAATGATAATATTAATTAAAGGTTATTACTATTTATTGCTGCAAAACAAGAATTCGACATTTTATGTAATTTATTTTAATTGTAAGTTAAAAAGTATAAATAAAGTAATTAATAACTGAAAAACAAATGAAAGCTCAATAAAATATAATGAAAGAATGGACATGCCGATACTGTAAAAAACAATAATGTGGATTTCTAGGGACAAAAATGTCTTTTTGGTCATAATAAAAATAAATGCATGATTGAGTCCAAGTTGAAGCGATAATATAGCATTGGCCCCCACTAAAATAAATCTTAAGATATTACGTTGATGTGGACCATATACACCAATCTGAATGCATTATTTTCCTTGATTGAAGAATGTTATTTCATAATCGTGACTTCTTTCATGAATCATTATGATTATAACTAAAGAAATACTTTTCCCATTTAATTTTATAATCTAATTTTGATAGTCTTTTCTAAGCAAATGTTTGACGGTTGTAGCTTATGTCATGTGTAAAACATTAAAGTTAACAAAACGAAGCCATGTTTTAATATTTATTTGAAAATTATTTTTCAAAATGACATTATTAGTTTTTACATTCTGAAATTGCCTTATATTAGTATTTTTTTGTTAACCTTTTTCTGCCTAATTTTAATGTGCGAATCAATAGCATTTTTATTATCTCCTAAAAATAAATTTAATTGTATGTTAATTATATTATTTTACCAATTAAATTAAAACAAGGAGGCAAAAAGGACTTATGTAGACAATGATAGAAGGAAAGAGGAAGAAGCAATCTAAATGATTTGCATTCGTTATAGGAAGAGTAAAGAAAAATCAACAAACAATATCATCTCATCTCCTTGAAAAGGAAAAGCAAAATAAACACATAATTATTTTAACTTTTAACTTTTATGTCATGTTGATGCCACTAAACTTATTATTTAAATAAACCTTTTACTTTTAACAGCTAACCTTTGATAACAAATAAATAAACATATTTGTGGCAGATATTTATTAAAAAATTGAATTCTTGTTGATATATTTGAAACAAAATATGTTATGTGTTAGATATATAATTTATGATGGAAGATAAAATCTATCAAGAAAAATTATGAAATTAATTTTATTTTAATTTTAATATTAACTTTTATAAACAAATTTTATTGCAAACATTAATTTTAATTTAAATACATAAATAATGACTATAGTTTGAAAACACATGCATAATTTTTTTTGTAGTTTACTCCTATAGTATTATTGTTTTACATTGTAATTATCAAGCTTATAGTTATATTAATAGTGTGAAGGAAATAAATAATAAGGAAAAATATAAAATTACCTTTTTTCAAAATTATAATGTAACGTGAATCCATAAAGAATTCATTTCTAAATAAATATTAATTTTTATAGAAAAATCTTTTATTTAAAAAATTATTTAAAATAATTATATTTTCACATAAATAATAATACTTACCTGAATCGCGCGCGCGCGCACGCACACACACACACACACACATATATATATATATATATATATATATATTTTTTTTTTTTCAAATCAAATCCTAAATTTTATTTATAAATTAAATTAAACTCTATGCAATAAAAAGTATACTAAGTTATATAAAATATTCATATTTTAAGAAAAAAAGTTATTTTTATTTGGTGGTTTATAAATATTGTTATAAATTGAAACCATAATGAAATAATTAATAATAGCAATAATAATAATAATTACTAGTATTAATTATATTATTAATAATAAATAATTATTGATATACATTTATTAATAATTTATTATTTTACATTAAATAAATAAATTTTTAATAACAATGAGTGAAATAAACAATATTAATGTACAACATACATATGAAAATTCTAAACATTAATTTTAATAATGTAAATTTTTATTAATAAATATAAATCATATTTTAAATTAAATACTAATCATATATTTATGATTTAGTTATTGTAATTAGATAATTATAATTATACTTGATAATATAGAATATTAAAATTAATGCATGCCGATAGGTATAAAAAGTTATTAATCAACGTTATTAAATCAACATTCTAATTATATATTAATCATAATATAATTTAGTTAATTAAATATGATAAGTACAAAATAAATATGTATAATATAAATTATTATAATATAAATACTTAGTTAACTAAATATATCATTTTTATTATATAAATATTATAAAGAATATTTATTTTTTCAGTCAAAAATAAAACATGATTAGCAATGAGTCAAATATTTTTCTTATATATATATATATATTCTTTAATTATATTTTTATCAACAAAGAAAAATTACTTAAAATATATTTATGATGATAATAAAATGATTGATGAAAATAAATTATTTTTTTATTTTTTACTATTTTTATGAGTTGAAGATAATTTTGTATTTAAATCAAAATATAATTTGTGTATTATATATGATATATATATTCAATTGTATTTTATTCTATATTATAGAAAACTATATTTATTTAGATTATTTTTTTGAATTCTTATACTAAAATATCATTAATTAGTAAAGATTGTGACACTCAAAATCTGTTCGTGGTTAGAATTGTGGTTATATGTTCCAAAGACACAATTGAGACTATATTTTAAATGTTTAAAATTATGCAATGTTGTTACATCATTCTTATAGATCATGCCCATTTGAATTTTTTTTTATTTTGTTTGCTATGCTTCATAATTTGTAATAGTACAAAGTTTATCACTTTTAAATTTTATGAGAACACATTTTGATTTCAAAATACTTCACCATAAGATGCTCTCATGTCACATCCACACACCTAACATCTCTGTGTGCATGCATTTTATGCATACATTATAGTGAATGATTGATTAGTTCATGAAATGTATGAATGAGATATGATGCATGAATGCTTTGACATGATGAATGTGATATGAAATGCTTTAAAGATAAAAGAATTCCATATGAAATGGAATGGATAGAGAAAGAAATGAAAAGGAAGTGAAAAGATGATTATAGAAGTGAATATGCACTAAAGATGTGAATTTGATATGTTTTATTGAAAGCTCTAAATGAAGCTCAATGATGGAATTTATGTATGTAAGGTGATATATTGACATGTTTAACATGTTATTATATGATAAAGTATAGTTTAAAATATGTGAAAATAAGTTAAAGTGAAGTTAGAAGCAATGGTAAGTTAAATGGTAAGCTAAGACACAAATGATACTCTATGAAAAGTTAAGGTTAATATTGGAAACCATTACATATATGATTTATGTCCATAAGATCATGATGAATGGTAAGTGCAATCTTATGTAAGCATGACATGAAAATGATGTAAAAATGATTATATAAGAAAAGGAAGTAAATTGGTTAAAAATGATCTAATAATGATAATATAAGAAAAGGGAGTAAATTGGTTAAGTAAGGTAATATAAGCTTACTAAATGTTATGTTTTGATTGGTTCTTCTTTAATTTAGTCAAACTATGTCACATCCTGAAATGAGCACACATGTTGCATTCATAAAACTACTTGAAATGTTATGTTATTGATGTGAAAATGATGTGAAATTATCATTATGATGATAAGCATATGATAAGATTAAAGTTTATAGCTCAAATAATGAAATTGAAAATTTTACCGAAACCACTGAAATGACCCTTGAACAGTTCTATATCGATGTTTTCAATGTTAAAAACACTTAATTTGATTAATTGACTATGCTTAAAGTGTTTATGTTAACTTAAATTAGGTATATGCAAATTTTAGAAAAATTCAATTAAAATTTTTTTATGATGTCATCATTGAGTAATAATGATGTAAGCAAGTGAAATTAAATTGATTTTTCTTATAAAATGAATAATTATGAATTAATGATGAGTTAGTATGATTGAATAATAAAATGTACATATTAGAAAAGTAAAATCAGTAATTTTAAATTTAGATGACATGATGATATCATAAAGTGGTATTATGATATCATTAATGCATGATAATTAAATTAATGATATGAAAATAAATAAATAGATGAATATATGATTAAAATAGGGTAATTCAAAGTAGAATTGAATTAGAATAAATAAATAGAAGTGGGATTGGTAATTGAAAAAGTTGTATAGGAA
>CANYBF011549605.1:0-15419 GCA_948192965.1 Dalechampia spathulata | reverse complement strand
TTTGACATGTTTTGTGCCTGATCTTACCCGTTCGGGTATGATCATGCACGAATCATACCCGATCGGGTATGATCATGACTCAACATACCCGTTCGGGTATGATCAGAAGATGACAATGAAATGTTTTGTTTGCCGAGTCTTTCCTATTGAATATCATGCATGTTCATCTAAGTTTTGTGCTCAGATGATTAGTATAGCTTATGTTTTGATAATATAGTTAATATGTGTTGTATGAATTGATTTATGTTGTTGTTATTAATGCATGCTTGTTGATTATATGTTGTAGTTAATGAAGTAAAAACCTTGAAATCTACTTGTTAAAAGGTTAGGAAGAGGAGAAAATTAAGTTTTGCAGAGGGGAAATGTGTATTTTACGGTTTGATAATGAGGAAGCTCAAGAGGAGAATTTTTTTTTTTTAGAAGTGAGGGCTGCATAAGTGTTAGGGGTTTTAAGTTCAAAATGCAGCTAGGTTTACTGCCACGATCATGGACTTCAACTCCACGATCGTGGAGTTTTGTTAGGACTCCACTTGCATATTACACTTTTTGCGATGATCATGGACTTCAAAGTCCATGATCATGGAGTTCACCCATCCTCAGCCTTTTCTTTCTTACATTCCGCCATGATCGTAAACTTCCATGCCACGATCATGGAGTGCAAAATTTTTCTTTTCATTTTGATTTTATTTCTTGTTTATTTACTACTATTAAAACACTAATTAAGAGAATAAAATTCAATTAAACAACATCAAAACACTCATGTTGAACTTGTAAAAACATACAACTTAAATCTATAGAAATTAAAATTTTTAAACTAATCATATTCAAAAATATAATAAACCTTAATAAAGACTTGGAAACAGAATTTTCACACAAGAACACACCTTCATATGCTAGGTTTAAAGGTCATTAGCTGTACCTTACCTTCTTGTGGGTTTAATCAAAAGATGTTACCTCCTTCGACTTGTGAATCAAACCACCAAGGTATACCTTGCATCTCTGCTCATTGACCCTAAAGGTCTATCCTCTCTCATTCTTTGATTCGAGTGCTCCATTATCAAAGACTTATGAAATTTCAAAGCGACCACTCCATCATGACTTTAGCTTTTAAGGAAACAACTTCAACCTAGAATTGAACAATAGCACATCCTACTTGAAAAGATTTTACCTTAATATGCGCATTATGCCATTGCTTAGTCTTCTCCTTATATAACTTAGCATTCTCATATGCTAAGTGCCTCAATTCCTCCATCTCATGTAGCTGAGCAGCCTTTTCTCCTCTACTTTCTTTATATCATGATTCAGGTATTTGATCACCCAATACGCCTTGTGCTTAAGCTCCATAGGCACATGACAAGCTTTTCCATTAACCATCCTATAAGGAGTTGTTTCTATAGGAGTTTTAAATGCCATGCGGTATGCCCAAAGTGTGTCATCCAGCCTTGTTGCCTAATCTTTCCTAGAACCGTTGACTACCTTTCCAGGATTATTTTTAGCTCTCTATTTCCTACATCTACTTAACCACTAGTTGCGGATGATATGCCGTGGATACCTTATGATGCACATCGTACCTCTTAAGTAGGGATTCAAACTTGGTATTACAAAAGTGTGCTCCTCCATCACTAATGAGTGTTCGTGGGACTCCAAATCTAGAAAAAAGCTTCTTTATGAATCAACTTACAACTCTTCCAACATTATTGAGACAAGCAACTGCTTCTGCCCATTTTGAGACGTAATCAACCCCCACCAATATGTACTTATTTCCTTTGGATGTGGGAAATGGTCCCATGAAATACACTCCCTATACATAAAATATTTCTACTTCCAGAATTGATGACTGAGGCATCTCATCATGCTTGGAGATATTCCCAGTTCTTTGGCACTTATCGCAATGAGGCATATAATTCTTTGCATCCTTGAAGATTATTGGCCAATAGAATCTGCATTCCAGCACTCGACTAGCTATTTTATTTGCACCATAATACCCTGTATAAGATAAATCATGACATTATGTTAATATAGGCATTATTTCCTCTTTAGGAACACATCTCCTTATCAGGCCATCAGTACATTGGTGAAATAAGAAGGGCTCCTCCCATTAGTAATGTTTGGTGTTTGCAAAAAACCTCTTTTATTATTGATACAAACATTAGAAGGCATAATGTATGCAAAAAAACCTCTAGATAGTTAGCCATGTATGTATACCAAGGGATTTCCTTTTTCTAAACCATGAGCATAGATTCATATGGGAATTCCTCCTTAATGGACTCCACTTCATAACCATCATCATCAACCTTCTCCAATCTTGAAAGATGATCAACAACTGAATTCTCTGCACCTTTCTCGTCTCTGATTTCAATGTTGAACTCTTGAAGCAGTAGCACCTACCTGATTAACCTTGGCTTTGCATCTTTTTTCATAAACAAATATCTCAAAGCAGCATGATCAGTAAAAATAATAACTTTTGATTGAAAGATAAGCTTTAAAGTTATCACATGCAAACACTACTACTAAGAGTTCCTTTTTAGTTGTGGTGTAGTTCAATTGTGGTCCTGTCAAAGTTTTGTTAGCATAATAAATGGCATGCAATTTCTTGTCTTTTCTCTGCCCCAACACACATCCTAAGGTAAAGTCATTAGCATCATACATAATCTCAAATGGTAAGGACCAATTTGGTGAAGTTAACACTAGAGCCATGGTTAGTGCATTCTTTAGCGTGTTAAAAGCATGCAAGAATTCATCATTGAAATCAAATAAAACATCCTTGATTAATAAGCTTGTTAAGGGCCTAACAAGAATAGAAACGTTTTTTGTAAAACAGTGATAGAATCTCGTATGTCCAAGGAAAGCATAAATTCCTTTCACATTCTTTGAAGGTGGTAGATTAGATATTACCTTAATTTTAGCCCTGTCCACCTCAATACCTTCCTTAGAAATCTTGTGGCCAAGCATAATTCCTTCATCTACCATAAAATGGCATTTTTCCTAATTCAGCACCAAGTTGGTTTCCATGTAGCGTTGTAAAACCTTTTCTAAATTCTACAAACATGACTCAAAAGAGTCTCCAAATACTAAAAAATCATCCATGAAAATTTCCATAAACTCCTCAATCATGTCAGTAAATATGGTAATCACACACCCTTCGAAGGTAACAGGTGCATTACATAAACCAAAAGGCATATGTCTATATGCAAAAGTACCATACAGACATGTAAAAGTTATTTTCTCTTGGTCTTGAGGAAAAATGAAAATTTGATTATAGCTGGGATAACCATCTAGAAAACAATAGAAAGAATGTCCTACAATTTTCTCAATCATTTAATCAATAAAAGGCAAAAGAAAAGGATCCTTACTAGTGGCAGAATTTAACTTTCTATAGTCTATACACACTCTCCAACTAGTTGCTATTTTAGTTGATAGTAATTCTTTCTTCTCGTTCTCAATGATAGTCATGCCTTCTTTCTTAGGTACACATTGGACATGACTCACCCACTCATTATCAAAAATAGGATAGATAATATCTGCATCCATTAGCTTTATCATCTCTTTTTTCACTACCTCTTGCATGTTTGGGTTAAGTCACCTTTATCTTTCTCATACAGGCCTGCTACCTTCCTCTAAGTGTATCCTATGCATGACCATATCTGGGTTAATTCCCTTGATGTCAAACATCTGCCAACCTAAAGCTTGGATGTGTATTTGCACCACTTTGAGTAGCTTGTCCTCTTATTCCAAAGTTATCTTATTATATATAATGATTAGTAAAGTTTCACTTTCACCTAAGAAAGCATACCTCAAATGCTTTGGCAAGGTTTTAATTCTAACATAGATGACTTTTCAATTGAAGAAGGAGTAGGGTTAGAGTTTCTGACTAGCAGTTCATTTCTCGGTGGTTCAACACCTCCCTTACCTATTTCCTCTAGTTCCTCATTGATTGTGACATATTTTGGTTCCTCATCTATTACAGCAGACACACATTCATCAATCACATCTAATTTTATAAAAAAATCACCTTCTATCGACTATTTCATTGCTTTCTTCATGTAAAATTCTATTTGCTCTTCACAAATTTGAAGGATGAGTTTCCCTTCGTGCACATCGATTAATGCTCTCCCTATATTAAGGAAAGGCCTTCCTAAAATTAGGGGGTAATTGACATCCTCATTATAGTATAGCACTACAAAATCCACTAGAATGATGAATATATCAACCTTTATCAAGACATCCTCAATAATCCTAAATGGTTTCTTTACCAACTGATCTACAAGTTGTATTACCATGGAAGTAATTTTGATATCTCTAAGACCTAGCTTCTAAAAAATAGCATATGGCATCAAGTGGATACTTGCCCCCAAATCACATAAACATTTGTTCAATACTAAATTTCCTACTTTACATGGAATAGTAAAACTTTGTGGATCTTATAGCTTAGATGGAATTTTACTTGAAATGATTGAGCTACAATTTTCAATTAGTGATACCGGCTGTATGTCATCAATTATGCGTTTGTGTGCCAAGATTTCTTTTAAAATGTTAGCATATTTTGGCATGCTTGTATCATCTTAGTAAACGTCACATTGATTCTTAGTTTTTTCAATTTTTCCATAAATGCAACAAATTTTTCATCTACTTTTGGTTTCATAGGCCTTTGCAAAAATGGAATAGGGGGCATATACTTACCTGGCTCTGGCTCGCTTTCCTTCTTCTTCTTTTTGGTATGAAAGTCATGATCATGACTTACAATGTCATGATCATGACAAAGACTTCCTTTAGCCTCTGTCTGCATTCCTGAAGTTCCAGCTTCACAGCTTATATGCCTTCGCCCTTCTATCATACCTTCTTCCTCACTATCTTTAGGTTTCTTACCTTTATTGATGAGCTCTTTTCCACTCCTTAGTTGTATGGCACTGACTTGATCTTTTAAGATTAGGTTCTGTATTGCTTGGAAGTCTTCCAAGGTTCCTCTACGTTATTACTGTAGCCAGCTACCCTACTTGCACTTCTAAGTTATGGATGAGGGATGAATGGTTTTCTATAATCTGATTGAATTTGGCTTCCATTCGCTTTTACGATTCCTCCTAGGTTATTATTTTTGTTCCTAGTATCTCCATGAACTTCTCCATCTTGGACTTAAAATTATTTTAGAGAGGTACTGGTTGTGTCTTTTGAACATTTCCTGCATTGTTACTCCATGAAAATTTTGGATGGATTTGCCATCCTGGATTATAATTATTAGAGTAAGGGTTATTACCTTGTCTTCCCATGAAGTGTGGCATATTTCCTATGAAATTAACCTACTCCACATTCTCATATACATTGCAATCATTAACAGCATGTCCTGATTGCCCACACAGCTCACATGAACTTAAAACTTTTGATAAGTTGCTGATTTGTTTCATCAAATTTACAACTTTAGCCTACAAAGTAGAAATAACATCTAATGATAATACACATTTATGTTCATTGATTACCATTTTAGACCTATCCAATGCCTATAATGCATTTGTGGCTACCTCAATAATATTCTTCATTAGGGATCCTCTAGCTGCTGCATAAATTGTCCCTCTCGTGGTTATGTTGACCCCATTGTAGAATGTCTAGGTAAATTATGGTGAGGACATCTTCTCTATAGCTCCTTGAATCTTCCCATGTTTCATGGAGAGATTCATTATCCATCTACTAGAAATTAATAATCTCATTGATGATCGTTGATATCTTCACCAAAGGGAAGTATTTAGCTAGGAAAACTTATACCAGCTAGTCCCAATTGGTAATGGATCATAGGGTCAATGAATTCAGCCAAATCTTAGCCAGATTACATCCTCTATCACTCCGTTATACCTGGAAGTATCATAAATCCCCAAAAAATTTAAGATATGAGCATTAGGATCTTTATTTACTAAACCAAAAAACTATACCAAAGACTGTAACATTTGTAGTAGAGCTAGTTTTATTTCAAAGTTGTTGGCTGCAACAGGTAGTCTCATTATGCTTTGTTGGTTAGAATAGAAACCTGGCTTAACCACAACCATTAATGTCATTTGTTCTTCTACTATTTCTACTAGATTTTCTTGCATAATTTCCTCTTGAGCAGCTCTTCAGTTCTCCCTTTCGAATCTTGTTAGATTTTTGCAAGCCTCCAATAGTGGTAATTGAGAGTTCTTGGTTCTTCTCCTGCTCAAACACCTGCAGAATTATAAAAAATTAAAACATAAAAAATACTTAAATCAAATTATATTCTCTTTGTAGTGATGTTAAATACATAAATCCTCAGTAATGGTGATAAAAACTTGATGGTTTGTTAAACAACAGTAGTTTTATTCACTACTTTACTACAAGCATACAGATAATTGTAGTAAGATATCGATCCTATGAGGATTAATGGTTTATCTACCATCACTTTGATTTCTAATCTATTCAAGCAATAATGATGGTTTGGTATTTAAAAGTGATCAATTACAACAGTTAGTTTGTAAGGGTATGAAATAGAATCAATGGTAAGAAGATAAAAACAATATTGAGAAACATAGGAATTGAAATCATAATACCAAGTTGGAACAACAATCATGTGCTTATTACCACCCAAGATATCCGAAAGCATCAATTACGCTCTCTTGAGGTGAAACCAACTAGATTTCATTCTAATATCAAAATCACTCTCTCTATCTATTTCCTTTAATTAGAGAAACCATTAAGTAATCATATAGGAGTTAGGAACATGTAGATCTCTCATACACATCTACCTAACTTGAATGAATAAGCATTTTATAATACAACTCTCATTACAATTACAAAGCATAAGAAATCGGTTAGAAAGGTAATCTTTAGAATTAAACATCTCTTAATGTTTAAGCATTCTATAATCCAACTCTCGTTGCAATCATACAGCATAGATATCATTTCTAACACCTATCCTTAGAATTGAGCATTCATAGTAAAACAAGCACAATCAGTTATTCCAACAAAGGATCTAAGAAGTCAATTCCTATAAGAAAGAGTTTAGCCACATATGGCTTAAGAGAGAAAATAAGAAAGATAAAGTAGCAACCAAGAAAACAATCTGCAGAAGAATGGATGACATGTAAAATGTTGCATCATGACATGGTATAATTGTATGGCATACTATATGCATGGCATATGAAATGGATGACATACTATGTGTATAGCATGTGAAGGGAATGACATACCATATGCGTGGTCATGTGAGATGAATGACATACCGTATGCGTGGCATGTGGGATGATGAATGGCATGGCATATGCATGACATGGCATAGTGATACGTATGTGAATGTGTATTCAACATAATATGTGTGTATGGCATATGGTATGATATGCGTAATGACATACGACGTGGCATAGTATATGACATGGCATGGCATATATGTATGCATGGTAAGGCGTATTGTTTAATTGTGCGTATTGGATTGCGTTTTGGCGTATTGGCATATTTATATGTATGTGCATATGAAATATAGTATGTTATGGCATACGGTATATGCATGGCATGCATAGTAGTGTGTGCATGTGTCATGTGACATGGCATGTGACATGAATGACATAAATGTTTAGGCAAATATAAATCATCCACGAATAAAAATAAAGGCCGGTGAAAGGGATCGAGGAAATTAGGGGATACAAATGACATAGGGGGAATTAATTATTACAGACCGAATAATAAATCCTATCCTATTACATAAATATCCTCGCCTACATAATTTCCCGGGTATTAAGTAATACCCATTTTCTCCCTCGAGTTGCACGATCCAAAATGCACGATGGATTAATATGCAAAATAAACAAATAAATTCATTAGTAGCAAATGAATTTCGGATTTAATTGACTAGTCCAATACCATTTAAAAGTACGAACCAAGAGTCAAAATCCAACAATTATTAGGCAATAATTGAAATAATAAACACGGGCCAGATCGTGAAAATTCATTTTAATAAAATAATTTTAAGCAAAATTATTTTTATTTGATCATGGCAAATTTAATTGGGAGGACTATTATCACACATAATTTTAGAGATAGCCTTACGACCAATTAAAAACCAATCCTATTAAAAATTGTATTTATACGAGTAAAAATTGCATTTTATCATAAAAATTAATTTTGAGGCCAAAAATAATTATGTAAAAATTGATTTATGATTTTTCCAGAATACTTAAGTCACTGTGAGACTTAAATACCACTGGATACGTCAAAATACAGTAAAAATACGGTTTAAAATATGGTTTTTTGGAAAATTCGTGAGGGATGTGCGCTGCGCATCAGGTGATGTGCGCCACACATTGAATGTGTGTGGCGCACATCAGAGGCTAATCTACACGAAAATTAAATCTGTCAGTACAGAAATAAACTTATGGCAAAAATATGCAACTTTAATGAAGACAGTACCTCGTTTTGAGTTCGAATCGGCCTCCGGTTCATCAAACCAAACATTAATTGGGTAATTAATTAAAATAAATGATTTTAAAGCTAAAACCAAGTAGATCTGGATAATATTTGACAGATCCAGAACCCCAATTACATGGAAAAGCTACTGGAGTTGCTGGATTTGTCAGATCGGAAAGCTGTTTGGGTGAAAACTGGGTTTTTCTATGAAAATCGAAGCCAATGTGCACTGCACTTAGGCCAATGTGCACCATACATTGACTGTGTGTGGCACACATGGGAATATGTGTGGTGCACATGGTAGAGAAAACAGAAGGAAAACCAAAAATTTTTCAGCAGAAACCCTAGATCCAACCCCGATCTAGGTAGATCGGACCTGAAAATGGGTTTTGCTTCGTGGATTTGTGTTCAAATCAAGAAAAATAATTTTAAAGTTAAAATTATTTAAAATTCGGCTAGATTTAGGGCTGATCCAAGGCATCCAAGGCATGGAAAAGCCTTGAATGGCCTTGGATTGGCCAGATCGGACAAAAAAGAGGAGAAAAACGGCCTTTTCTGGAAAATTTTGGGGTGATGTGCGCAGCACATGAGGTGATGTGCGCAGCACATCCCTCGCAGAATAGTAACAGAAGTAAAAAAAATTGAAGAAAAGAGGGGATTTTACCTTATTCCGTCCGGATTTTCTTCTTGATCTTGCTTCTTTCCTAGTGTAGGGAGCCTAACTAAGCAAGTTTAGTCCTTAAATCCAAGTGATTTAATTAATTAAGGGCCTAATTAATTTGTGGGAATATTTTGGCAGAGTTTTGCCTTACCTTAGGGCAATTTTCAGATCCTTTCTTCAGACCCCAAGCTCTATATTTATAGAGCAAAAATCGGGCGTGGCAATTTTGTAATTTTGGCCCGGATTTGAAAATTTTCAAAGGCAATGTGCACCACACATTGCTAATGTGCTGCACACATCAGGTGATGTGCGGTGCACATCATCTCTTGACCCATCGCGTGGGGCCTACTGCGGTCATTTTCGGAATGCGCCCCAAAGCCTATAAGCGTTATTCGACGTAAGGAACAACTTTGTAGAAGAAAGTTTTTCCAAATTCAGGCTCTCGACCAAACGTCTTTTTTATGCAGTTACTATGCAATGTGCATAGCGCATAGTGCCATGCGCTACGCACATCGCAATGCGCTCCGCTCAATACGGGCTGAACAGGATGTGATCCATATGTCAAACAAGCAATATTCGACGTTCTGAGAAACTTTGCAGTTATAAATTTTCTCAAATTTAGCCCCGAACACCGAGTTTTGGCTATTGGGCCCATTTTATGGTTTGCAACCCTATTTCGGCCCAAAATGGTGTTTGGCATGCCAGAAAGTTCTTTTTCGCATAGGTATCAGCAGAAATGTGTTCTACGCATCAAGAACACTTAAATTGGTGAATTCGGACGGTGGGCTCATCTAGGTACTATTCATGATGAATAGTACTCTTGTGGGCCCCACAGCATAAAAGGGCCTGAAAAGTGGTAAATAGCATGCCAAGCATTTTGCCTTAAGTAAGGCAGCAAATAGGATGTATTCTGTGCATACAGAATACATCAAAGTGGATTATAGTGGGAAGCGGGCCCCACTAGTGTTTAACGGATTCCACAGCGTGGTGAGCCTAGAAATATGGCATTCGGGATGCCACGAGGTATGCCTTACGTAAGGCAGCAGCGAAATGTATTATGTAAGTACATAATACACAAAATAGGCTAATTGGGGAAAGTGGGCCCCGCATGCATACTATTCATAGTGAATAGTGACCTAAATTAAAAATGCAATATTTTGCATTCTGTGTATCCTACCATGCGTAGGTAGGCGTGAAATGTATTCTGTAAGTACAGAATACATAGAATAGACGAGTAGAAGCTGTGGGCCCCACTAATGTCCTAGGTGGGCCCCACAGAGTAGTGGGCCCAGAATATGGCATTTATGATGCCGAGCATTGTGCCTTGCGTAAGGCAATTGGAAAATGTATTCTGTAAGTACAAAATACACAGAATAAGTCAATAGGGGCAGCGGGCCCCGCCATTGCTAGGTGGGCCCTACAACGTAGTAGGCCGAGAAGATGGCATTTGCAATGCCATGCGCTGTGCCTTGCGTAAGGCAACTGGAAAATGTATTCTGTAAGTACAGAATACACAGAATAGGTTATTAGGGGCTGCGAGCCCTGCTTCTGCTAGGTGGGCCCCACCTATGTACTATTCATGATGAATAGTATCCAGGGCCAAAAATGTAATGTTTTGTATTTTAAACGATTTGCCTTACGTAGGCAATAAGAAAGGGTGTTCTGTACGTACAGAACACTTAGAATAAGTGGCGGGTCCTGCCAGGCGCCATGGTGGGCCCCACCAGTTCTGAAATGTTCTATATATCAGAACACACAGAGGAAGACACAGGGGCCTATATGTATAATCGGGGATCGATACCAGGGACTAAATCCTAGCCGAATCAACAAAGATCCAAAATTATACGATGGTGAAAAGTCAGGGTCAATAGGTTCTATGAACCCATTTCTTTTAACTGTATGTCTCAATACTCATTTTCCATAGGGAGGGCATTAAATTATATGATTCCTCGAGGGAATCCATCATCTATATGACCCAGTAGGTTTAAAGCATATAGCTCTATAACCATCTCTCTGTTTCTCTTTCTTTTCCTCTTTCTTTTTCCCTTATACTTCTTTATATATGCCATGAATATGCATGTACACATAGTGCTTCACATATACATATCAAGCTCATCATAGGTTCATCCTAGGCAAACATAAGCCATACATAATCATAGAAGCAAAACACAGCATTCCTTCAGACCTTACTTTGGTCTTAAGACTAGAAGAGATGCAAACATCACAACAAGCACAAACTAGCACAAACCTGTAGGAAGACTACTTCTAACGTATGCCCGTAGTCCCGTTACTATGATCATAACCTTCAACTTCTAGCTCTCACAACTTCTAGGCACAAAAGCAAAGAAAAGCTTTGTTCTTATCCGTTGAAAAGTCAAACTTAAGTCACATACGGCCGTACCACATTCGATACGCCCTATGAAGCTAAAACTACTGACAAGCTAATTTTCCTGTGAGGGATGGTGCGCCCGTACCTCACTTGGTACACCTGTACCACCGCAATCTACCTGACAAACCTAATTTCTTGTGAGCACTGGTATAGCCGGACATCCCTTTGGTACACTCGTACGGTCTCCAGGAGCCTAAGACCACTCATCTCTCATGCATGGTACGCGTGTATGGTGATCTGTACGTCTGTACCACTCTCCACTCTTATCTCCCAACCACTCTAACTCATTCCCAAGCTACCTAAACACAAACCAAACATCTAAATCATTCATAAACCATTCACACATGTTCTATCATGCATATCAATACAAGACATGCTCAATACATAGCATCATCATCCATATTCATCAAGCACATACACATTTCATTCTTATCATTCATCTATCACTCACACACAATAGTGCAAGACAACTAAGGTGTTACACCCGTAGTTGAGACCCTAGTAGTTTGTACGCTAATATACGGGTAGAGGTCTGTATGCGTGTGAGTTTAGTTATACTTTGATGATGTGGATGCATGTATGTATGAATGTATGCTTGTACTTGTGATGGTATTATGTGACACTATTGCCTTATTGGGAAGTGTGACTTCTCGGTTGGATGAGGAACAGTGAGGCTAGTGACAGCTGTGACTAATGTGATAGATGTGAGACAGAAGGGAGTTCAGTTAGCAGAGATTCTGACGGTGTGTGACTTCCCTGACGTGTTTTCAGAGGAATTACCAGAGTTACCGCCTGAGAGAGAGGTGGAATTTGAAATCGAAGTGTTACCAGGTACAGAACCGATCTCGATAACTCCTTATCGTATGGCTCCAATGGAATTGAAGGAGTTAAAAGTGCAGTTACAGGAGTTGCTGGATAAGAGTTTCATTCGCCCGAGTGTTTCGCCTTGGGGTGCGCCGGTGTTGTTTATGAAGAAGAAGGATGGGTCTATGCGGATGTGTATAGACTATCGACAGCTGAATAAGGTGACGATTAAGAATCGATACCCGTTGCCACGTATCGATGATTTGTTCGATCAGCTTAAAGGTGCAGCTGTGTTTTCTAAGATCGATTTACGATCAGGCTACCATCAGTTAAGGGTGAAGGAAGGTAGCATAGCTAAGACGGCGTTTAGGACTCGGTACGACCATTATGAGTTTCTGGTGATGTCGTTCGGGTTGACGAATGCACCAGCAGCGTTCTTGGCACTCATGAACACGGTGTTTTCTGATTATTTGGACCAGTTTGTTGTGGTGTTCATTGATGATATCCTTGTTTATTCTAAGACGCATGAGGAGCACGATTATCATTTGTGGTTAGTGCTTGAACGGATGAGGGAGAAGCAACTATTTGGCAAGTTATCGAAGTGTGAGTTTTGGCTTGACCAAGTAGCATTTTTGGGACATGTGATCTCGGTAGAGGGGATCAGAGTGGATCCGAGTAAGGTTGAGGCTGTGCTTAGTTGGCAGGCACCGAGGAATGTTAGTGAGATTCACAGTTTCTTGGGTTTAGCAGGGTACTACTCCAGGTCAAGTGTATGTGATCTACAGTGATGCTTCGTTGAATGGTTTGGGATGTGTTCTGATGCAGGATCGAAAAGTGATTGCCTATGCTTCGAGGTAATTGAAACCACATGAAAAGAATTATCCCACACATGATTTAGAGTTGGCAGCGATTGTATTTGCTCTCAAGATCTGGCGACATTACTTGTACGGTGAGCTCTGCTATATATACACAGATCACAAGAGTTTGAAGTATCTGGGTATGCAGAAGGAGTTGAACTTGAGACAACGACGTTGGATTGAACTTATTAAGGATTATGACTGTGTGATTGATTATCACTCGGGGAAAGCTAATTCAGTTACCGATGCTTTAAGTCGGAAGATGTTTACCAGCTTGAGACAATCTTCATTGGTTTTGGTGTATAAGATGCAACAATTGAATGCCACTTTGATGTTACAGTCTGATTGTATTCTGGCATAGTTACAGATGAAAGTTAAGCCTCTACTGACATAGCATATACAGAGAAGTGCACCTGGTGATATAGAGTACCAAAAACAGTTACAGAAGGTGCAGTCGGGTAAGACGACTTTGTTTATCGTGGATGAGGATGGTAATTTGAGGCATGGGACATGATTGTATGTTCCGGCAGATGAGGGATTAAAAAGACAGATTCTAGAGGAAGCCCACAGTTTGACATTTGCTTATCATCCCAGAAGTACAAAGATGTATCGGGATTTGAAACAGTACTATTGGTGGGTTGGTTTGAAGAAAGATATAGCGAATTATGTACGGAAATGCCTGATTTATCAGTGAGTGAAAGCGAAACATCAGGTACCTGCAGGATTACTTAATCCCTTACCTATGCTAGAGTGGAAATGGGATCGGATCATGATGGATTTTGTTACAGGGTTACCGTTGACCCAAGCTAAGCACGATGCAGTTTGGGTAATCGTTGACCGATTGACTAAGACGACTCATTTTATCCCTATAAGGATGGATTACGGCTTGGAAAGGTTAGCTGAGCTGTATATGAGAGAGATTGTCCGGTTACATGGGATTCCATCGTCTATCGTGTCAGATAGAGATCCTTGATTTACTTCTCAGTTTTGGGGCACTTTTCAGCGAGCTTTAGGCTCAAAAGTACATTTTAGTACTGCTTTTCACCCTCAGACTAACGGTCAGTCTAAACGAGTGATCTAGATTCTTGAGGATATGCTACGTGCATGTATTCTAGAGTGGGAAGGTAGTTGGGATCAGTACTTGCACTTGATCGAGTTCGAGTATAATAACAGTTACCAGTCGAGCATTCAAATGGCACCGTATGAGGCTTTATATGGGCATAGGTGTAGGATGCCATTACATTGGGATGAGGTTGGAGAGCGACGCTTAATTGGGCCTGAGCTTGTTCAGCAGGCCAAAGATCAGGTGCAGCTGATTAAATCTAGATTGAAGGCCACGTCGAATAGACATAAGTCGTATGTGGATTTAAAGCGGCGAGACATCACGTATCAAGTTGGGGATAAGGTATTTTTGAAAGTATCTCCATGGAAGAAAATTATGAGATTCGATCAGAAGGGTAAGCTAAGTCCTCGTTTCATTGGTCCGTACGAGGTACTTGAGAGAGTAGGTCCGTTGGCGTACAGGTTCGCTTTGCCACCAGATTTGGACCGGATTCATAATGTATTTCATGTTTCTATGCTAAGGAGGTATAGATCGGATCCTACGCATGTGATTCCAGTGGAATCGATTGGAGTGAGACCAGACTTATCCTATTCAGAGGAACCGATTCAGATTTTGGCCCGAGAAGTTAAACAACTAAGGAACAAATGGATACCGTTGGTTAAGGTCTTGTGGAATCACCACACAGGTCAAGATGCGACTTGGGAGCGAGAGGCTCTGATGAGGGAACAGTATCCTCATTTGTTTTCTGGTAAGTTTCATTCTAATTTCGAGACGAAATTCTTTTTAGGGGGAGAGAGTTGTTACACCCGTAGTTGAGACCCTAGTAGTTTGTACGCTAGTATACGGGTAGATGTCTGTATGCGTGTGAGTTTGGTTATACTTTGATGATATGGATGCATGTATGTATGAATGTATGCTTGTACTTGTGATGGTATTATGTGACATTGTTGCCTTATTGGGAAGTGTGACTTCTCGGTTGGATGAGGAACAGTGAGTTTGATGTGTTAGGATTGGTTTTGGAGTGTGTTTTATAGGTTTCGGATGAGTTAGGGATTTCAATTAGGCATGTCCTGATTTTAGGATGGCGGTACGGGCGTACGGATATACATACGGGCGTACCAGGCTCAAGGGAACAGGGGAATTAAGGTCCTGGAGGTCGTACGGGCGTACCAGAGGGTTGTACGGTCGTACGTCAACTCGCAGGAATTTAGGTTTGTCAGTAACCTTGGGGTCGTACGGGCGTACCAA
>CANYBF011549396.1:0-11506 GCA_948192965.1 Dalechampia spathulata | reverse complement strand
CTTTACAATATCAATCCTCACACATAACTCAAATACACAATAATCCCCAATGGATTAATCTCACACCAAACCCACAAAGATTACAATAATACACAAAGAGCAAATGTAGAAATAAGCTCAAAACTTACTTGTAAAAGGTGACAATAGCTCAAGAACAATTGCTTTGCAAGTATATTTTCGTTAGCAAAGAAAGTGTAAAAGTTGTTGTTGTGAAACTAGCCGTTTTATAGTACTTGTACGCCCGTACGAATTCAAAACTAGCCGTTGGAAAATGGGAGGGAACTGTGGTACGGCCGTACCATCACTTGGTACACCCGTACCAACCCAAGTTTCCTGACAAACAAATTTTCCTGCGAGTTCGCGGGCCGTACCACTCATTGGTACGCCCGCACCGAAGCAGGTTTACTGACAAACTAAATTCCTGTGAGTTGACGTACGACCGTACCAACCAATGGTACGCCCGTACCAAAACCAATGAAATAATACACACTTGGTACACCTAGTTGTTTGGTCGTACCATCCACATACAATAGTTGGTACGCCCGTACCAAGAGTGGTACGCCTGTACCAAACACAGAAACACTTAGAAAATGGCAAATAACTTAAATTGACTCACACGTGATGCAATACTCAAAACCTAGGGTCTAACACATATATTTATGAAATCATACTTTATAAGATAAAATATTATAAATTTAAAGTTTTTTTGAAGTTAAATTTTATAACTATAAAACATATATATCTATTATGAATATCTAATTTTCCATCGATTCAAAACGAATTAATAATTTTAGGTTCCATAGCTTATGAGAATTTGAAGAAGCATTGAAGAACTCAAATGAGAAAAATGATTTGTAAATATTATAATATTTGTAGTGATGGATTAATTATGAAATCAAATCACCTTCGTCAACATTTTCCTTTTGCTTGATTTTTGTTTGCTACTTTTCCTTCTCATACATGTATAATCCTTAACTAGAATTAAGAATTGTTTTAGTAACAATAGTTAATTTTTTCTTATCTATATGTGTTATACCAATATTATAGCATATTTTTGCATAATTTAATGTATTAAGATTAATTGTTTGATTAAATACATAATTGAAGTTAAATGTACTAAAACATGAGAGATAAGCTTTTATAGTCGCAAACAATTATTATTATCTTCTTTTTCTTATCTTCTTTTTCTTCTTTTTCTTATTTATTTAATAAAATTTAAATAGTTTATTGTATCACACATATATTATTTGAAAAAATATCTAGTTGAATTTCTTTTTATTAAATGTATTTGAAATGTACTAAATATCTTTTTCATATTTGTAGATATTATTTTAATGAACATTAGAATTTATAAATTTATTTTATAATTACAAACAATCGTTATTGTATAAGGATAAAAAATAAATAACGAATATGCAAAGATTAAAAAACATGTTTTAGTCAATAATTTTGTAAGTTTTTTATTGTGTTTTACAATTTCTTTATAGTTCTGGAAAATTCTGTAAATCAGGAATCTGTCGTAGAATTAATAAGGGACAACTACTCATTTTAACTTTAATTCATTGACCATGATTGTGAAGATAAATGCTTAATTAGCACTCCTTAGATGTAGAAACATATAATGTATTCTCAATTATTGCATATATAAAAACATTTAAACGAAGAGTAAGAAGAATTATAAATTTAGTATTAGTTAATATCGTATGACATTATTGTTTATTGATTTTTCAGGTTATGCTGTCTAATTGTTTATTTTTCATATATTCTCATGATTATGAAAGTAAATAGTAGTTTCTAGCCGAGAAATTCGTAAGCTGCCATCATGACCATAAAATCAATAATTAAGAGATATTAGGCCCCTCAAAAATAAATAAGTTTTAAAACATCAAGTATTCACACGTGGATAAAATCTATAGGATTTCTATAATTTTGTTGCAAAGATACACCTTAACAAAATTTTGATGAATCTATTATATATAATTATTATTACAACTCTATTTGATAAGTACTGCTAATCTTAAATTTTAAGAAGACAGATTGAGAATATAATTCGAAATTAATTATAACTAAAACTTACATAAATATACGAAATTAGTTAAATAAACTAATGAAAATAGTTCATGTTATTTTGATTGGTAACACCAAATCTTCATTTGCAATACACATTTACATGCGCATTTCTCAATGAATATTAATTAGTATGTTTGTTGCAATAATTAATGCTGATTTTATGTTAGTTAATAAATTACATTTAATAAAAATTATTTAAATTTGTAACAAACATAAAATATGCTAAGTTGATTTACATATATTTTATGTTCGTTACAAACTTGTAATTCTTTCCTTGCTTCAATTTCTCTGCCTTGCCGTCACAACTACTCATGTTTCCTTCCAAACCTCATCAAGGAAAAAGAGAAGAGAAAAAAACTACGCCTAGTTGTCACTTTTCATGACTGTAATAATAATAACAATCATCAACATTTATGCTCACAAAACCAAAAAAATAATTAAAATTTGTATTACGCTTGTAGAAGATCAAAACTCATTATAATTATCTTACAATATCATGGTTCATCAATCTGAACTATTAACTTCATGAACCCCAAAGAAAAAAAGATAGAGATGAAAAGAAAGAAGTAACAAAGGATTGAATTTCTTTTTAAAAAAAAACAGATAGAAAGAAAAAATGCTATGAAACATGATACAGGTAATGAAAACGCCTACTAACCACTTCATCTCATGATCACGACCCGAGGGTAATCATCAAGAGGTGCTAAGCAAGCAACCAAATAAAACATATCATCAATGGTGTAATGGGTTCGGACCAGTAGGGACAAGGCGTTTTTCAACACCATAACGACGATCAATCTCGTGTTTCTTTTCACGGTTATAATGTTGAAGACCATGTGGGTGAAGATTTCTTCGGAATGGAGTGAAGTCAAATTTACTAGCAAGAACTTTTCTATCAAACAAAGTAGGATGAGAGATGAATGGATCAATATTAGACGTTTTTGAGTTGATGATGATTTGTTTGTCGGTGATAATAGTAGACTTGAAACTATGCAATTCGTGAAACACTAAGAAGAGAAGAGAAAGCCAGACAATTACACATAGAGAGTGTGAAATTTTGAAGGACATGGCGGAAGAGTAAGAGAAGAATGGTTAGAAGAGGAAGCATGTGGATGGAAGATCAAGATGATCAACAAGCAATGAAATACTGAAGATTAAAGGATTAGCAAAGTTTTGAAGTTTTCTGAAAGCTTGAATTAACCTAAAATATGTGGTGATTTAAGAAATGTAGAAGGAGAGGAGAGGCCCTTTTTAAAGGCTTTTTTTTTCTTTGATTTGCTTTTTTTTTTTTGTTCTGGGCTTTTCATGTGAGATTTGCTGCCACCTTTTTATGGTGATTCATTGCTGAAAGAGAAATTAAAGTGGAGGAATATATAGGGGAGGGAGGGGTATAGACCATTTCCTAATAAAAGTTGCTTTGAAATCAAGAAACCAGAAGGATCATTATAACATTTGTCAAACCTCGAATTATACTACATTTGATTGTGTTATATTTTTAATATAATCACCTCCATTTGTATGTGTGCGTGCGTGTCGTTAAGTGCAAGTGTAATTAAATACTCACCCATCTATGTATGATACCAAAGTTGAAACCCACTTTTTCACTAAAAAAGATTTATTTTCTTTTATCATTTTTAAATATAATTACTTATATAAAAATGTATTTAGCACACCCTCTTCTAAAGCATACCTTACATATTTTTTCTCAGTTAATTACAATCAATGATCAAATTTTTATTTCATTTGAAATATAGGATTAACTTAATTAGATCATTAGAATGAAAAACAAAATTATCTTAATTATATTATGTTAAATCCTAGTTTTATGTATGTGTGTACATGTATGATATGGGTTAGAAGGGAAGACATATTAAAGGATTCAAGTGAGGTACAACTAAATGAAAGAGAGTGGGGAATATGCAATCCATATTTTCTATGCCTAAAGCAATGCCAGCAATTTTCTTGATAAAGTGAGGTACATAAGTAATAATAATAAATGCGAATAGTAAGAAAAAGGAAAGATGACTAATACCTTCATAGCCATAATTTTGCCAGATTCTATAATCTACTCCAGCTAAGCATGTGTACTCTATTTGTAGTAATTAGAAAGGAATTCTCAAATTGTATAATAGTTTAACAATACAGTCAATTGTATGCATCTTTAGGAGTCTTTCATTATTAAGAATTAATTAATTAAATCAACCAATGTCGATCCCATTTACAGCGTGAATTTTACTCCATCAAATATTGCACCTTTTATGTATAAATGACAATACATTGAAAAAAGAATTATTAACAACAAGAGCAATAATTATGAAAGTTTGTCTTTGCCTAGATAAATTTTCATTAGGTTCTAATTTTGATGCATTTTTTGGATGGCTAACGAATTGATGAATATGCCAAAGCTAGCCTTTTTACCAAGGAATAAAATAAAATAGGACGAGATTATATAAATATGGTACATATTTACTTTAGAAGTATTATACAATCAAATGATGTTTCTACTCATCTACTTTGTAGACGGCAAATCAACAACATTTTTAAATTTTAGAGAATTTTTAGTCTCTGTCAGCAGAATTAGAATTGGAATTGGAAATGGAAATGAATTTTAGAATTAATTATTTAAAAAAATATAATTAATCAAAACTATAATTTTATTTGTTTGAATCACATAAAAATTAGAATAAGAATTTAATATACTAAAGGGATAATGAAAATTTTTATTTTATGGTCCTTCTAAATTTATTTTATTTAACAATTCTAATTTATATTTATACCTAATTTCAATTTAAGAGATATATTTAAGATCAAATATAAATATTAATTTTTTATTATCTAATTTTAATCTAAGAATTCTATTTAAAATCAAATATAATAATTATTTATTTTATTATTTAATTGTTTAATATGTTACAATTAATTTTCATTTATGCTGATAACTTCTTCTAAAATTAGACTTAAGTTATTTATATGAAAATAATTATTTATTAAACATGCACTTATTATATAGGTAAAATATTATAGTTTAACTTCAAATCGCTTAATTATTTCCTTTATTATATATCTCAAAGCATTAATACTATTAAGATAATAAACACTTTATAATAGACCTTATTTGCATATATAAAAATAAATTAAAAATATTTAAAATAGAATCTTAATGCTAATTTTTATTAATTTTATTGTATTTTATAATTTATTTTTAAATATATCTACAATTTTTGAATTAATATAAATAAATGATAAATAATTTCATAGCTTGATTTGTTAAAATTAACTTTTATTATCTAATTTTTATGACAACTAATATATATCTAATAATTCTATTCAAAATTCTATACAAGTACTGATTATTTTTATTACCTAATAGTTGCACAAATATTTTTTATTATTAATATTTGACTTAACCTTTCCAAACTAATATTATAAAAATTGAATGAAATAGATTGATGGAATATATCTTTCTCAAGATTTTGATTAAAAGAAAGTGTAGTATGTGCTAATATATATATCTTTTATTAATTTTAGTTTCTAAAAATTTATTTTTTCATCAAAAAATATTAATATTAAATTTGCAATTTATTTTGAAGTATATTTAAATTTTTTAATTAAAATAAATAAATAATAATAAATCACTCATAAAATATTTCTATTCAAATTTTAGTATTATTAATCAATTAAATTTGAATATATGATAATCTAAAAATTTTATTCAAAATTAAATATAAATAATAATTATTGTATTATCTAATAGTTTGATTTATTAAAATTAATTTTCATTATTTAATTTTTATAACAAGTAATTTCTATTCAAGAATTATATTTCAAAATTAAATATAAAAACTAATTACTTTTATTATCTAATAGTTACAAGAATATCTTACATTATTATTCTTTGACTTAACTTTTTCAAACTTACATTATAAAAGGTAAATAAAGTAAATTGATGAAGCATATTTTTCTCCAACTTACTAATATATGAGTCTTCTATTAATTTTAGTTGATAAAAATTTATTTTTTAATTAAAAAATAATATTAAAATTATTATATTTAACAATTTATTTTAAAGTACCTTTAAAGTTTTTAAATTAAAATAAAAAATTAACTATATAAAATATCTTAATTGCAATTTTAGGACTATTAATCAATTAAATTTTACATATAATTATACAAGAATTATATTCAAAATTAAATATAAATACTAATTATTTTTATTATTTAATTGTTTGAATAGTTAAAATTAATTTTTATTATCTAATTTTTATAATAAGAATTGTATTTAAAATCCAACTTAAAATTAGCCTATTATCTAATTTTTATAATAACTAATTTTTATATAAGAATTGTATTTAAAATCAAACATAAATACTAATTATTTTTATTATCTAATACTTGTAGTTATATTTCACATTCTTAATATTTGACTTAGCTTTTTGAAATTCATATTTTAAAATGTAAGTTTGAAAAAGTTAAGTGAAATATAATGGTAAAGTATACTTTTATTGAACTTTTATCTAAAAAAGCATAGTACTTGTTAACATGTGAATCTATTAATTTTAATTGATAAAAATTTATTTTTTTTATGAAAATGTAATAATAGTAAAATTATTGTATTTTACAAATTATGTCGAGGGTGAAGTGTATAGAATGACATTGTTCTTACCTATGATTTCAAAATTATCACTGATTTTTAATTTATTTCTTTTTGGTAGCTAAATTTTAATTTTTTTAACAAGATGTTACTACATGATTTTTTTAATCATTTTTTATTGACATGACTACCTAAGAAGGAATTTTTTCAAGAATATTCCATGATCTAGCAAGTAAAAAACTTGTGTCATATCAATGAATAGAAATGATGGTTTATTTTCCACTACTCCAAAATCGACCATGAATGCATGGGTTGTTGTAGTAAGGTTGTCGATCCTATGAGGATTTGATTTAGCTACCATAATTCAATTTATAATTTATTTAAGTAATAATAAATTTTTAGAATTAAAACAAAAGCAATTATATTGTAAGTAATTGAAATAAAACAAATAACTAAAGTAATTTATAAGAAAAATAATACACAAACATAGGAATTGATATCCAACTACCAATTGAAGCAATTTTTACATGTTAAGTTATCTTACTACTCATAGATATCCAAAAGCATTAACCCGCCTCTCTAAAGGTCAAGCTAACTAAATCCATTTGAAATGTTAATTGAATCTCTTAACCAATTACTCAAATCAATGAAACTATTAAGCAATCCTAAGGGAGTTAAACAAACATGTAAATCTCTTGTACATATATATATATAAAACTTGAAAGCTAAAATTAATTATGCATCAACTCTCATTGCAAACATAACCAAAAGGATTTAAATTTCTCAATCAAAATCATAATAAGTTCAAACATTCATAGCAATATAAACTTAAACAGAATAAAATCATCATAAATAAGATTTAAAGTATCAACTCCTAAAGTACCAATAAGGAATTAAAAAGAAATTAAAATAAAACACAAATCTACAATTTCTTTAAGATGATTTTTTTTCTTCTTAAGCTTTAATGCCCCTTTTATGCTAAATAGGAAGAGAGGAAGGTGGAGGTTTTTCATCTTCTTATATGAACCCCTTTTTTTCTCATAAATTCTCTTTATTTTCATGTTAGAAACATCTAAAAACCTCCATTTTTTCCTTAACTATTCTATCTTAAAATGTGCTCTAGCTCAATATTTTTCTACTATCATTATCATAATGTTGACCTTGACTTTTCACACCCATGCAGTTTCGGGTTTCTGTTGATTCGGCTTGGTATTAGTCCCCGAAATCGACCCCGACTATGCACATTTGCCTCTATGGATTCCTTTGTGTATTCTGGTACACAGAATACACTATGGCTGGTAGGACCCACCAAGGTGCCTGGCAGGGCCCGCCACACTCATTTCTGTACTTACAGAGCACACTTCATTCATGCCTACGTGAGGCAGAACTTGTAGAATGTAAAGTATCGCATTTTGGGCCGGGGGTACTATTCACCATGAATAGTGCATGTGCCCACCACCCCTATTGGCCTATTCTGTGTATTCTGCACTTACAGAATACATGTCATAGTTGCCTTACACAAGGCACAGCATTTGGCATCGTAAATGCCACTATTTGGGCCCGCTACGCTGTGGGGCCCACCAAAGGCACCAGTAGGGCCCATTGCCCCTGATAGTCTATTCTGTGTATTCGTTGCACATAGAATACATTTCACACCTGCTTACGCATGGCAAAGTACACAGAATGCAAAATATTGCATTTTGAACCTAGGTCACTATTCATCATGAATAGTACACAGGTAAGGCCCACCACCTCTGTTAGCCTATTTTGAGTGTTCTGTATGCACAGAACACCCTTCACTTGTTGCCTACACTAGGCAAAGCGCTTGGCACACTGTAGGCCACTTCTGGGGTCCACTACGCTGTAGGGCCCACCGGGGGCACCATTGGGGCTCGCTACCCATTTTTCCCATTTTGAGTGTTCTGAACGCACAGAACACGTTTTCACTAATGTCTGCACGAGGCATGGCTTTCGGCATGCTAAATGCCATTTTTTGGCCCTAACTAGCTTGATAGGCCCAAAACGGGACCATTAAGCCAAACTCGATGTTTGGGGCCGAATTTGAAAAAACTTAAAACTGCAAAGTGACTCAAAATGTCGTTTGCATGTTCCTGGACATATGGCTCACATTACATTTTGATCGTATAGGGTGGAGCGCATAGGGTCAAAATGTTATGTGTTACACATATAACACTATGCGTTCAACATATAGCAATAAAAAAATGTTTGGTCGGGAGCCTTCTCGGGACCGAATTTGGAAAAAATTTATTCTACAAAGTTGTTCCTCATGTCGAATAACACTTATAGGCTCAGAGCGTACATCCCGAAGCGACCATAGTGGACCCCATGTGACAGGTTCAAGGTTATGTGCACCACACATAACCTTATGTGTGGCGCACATAACTTTGAAAATTTTCAAATCTAGGAAAAAATTACAAAATTACCATACCCAAAAATTGCTCTATAAATATAGAGCTTGAGGTCTGTAAAATGGATCCTGAAAATTGCTCTAAGGCAAGCCAAAACTCTGCCAAAATCATTTTTAAAATTAATTAAACACTTGATTAATTTTCTCTAAAGATTTAGAGACAAATCGGCTCTAGTTAGGTTCCCTAAACACACAAGGAAGCAAGATCAAGGAAGAAAAGCTGCTGGAATAAGGTAAATTCTCTTATTTTTCCATTTTTCTTCCATTTTCTTCTATTTTTCGGGGCTATATGCTGCACACATAGCCTTATGTATGCCACATGTAGCCTAAGTGTGGCATACATAAGGTTATATGCTACGCATATAACCTCCAGATTTCAAAGAAAAAGCCATTTTTCTCTTGGTTTTCACCGGTTTTCTTCTCGATCTGGCCACTCCAGTGGCATTCAAGGCTCACTCATGCCTTGGGTGTCCTGGATTTGCCTAAAACTTGCTAGATTTTAAATAATTTTAACTTCAAAATTATTTTCTTTGATTTGGATGCAAATCCACGAGCAAAACTCTGGTTTCAAGTCCGATTTATCTAGATTGGGGTCGGATCTAGGGTTTCTGCTGAAAACTTTTCGATTTTTCTCCGATTTTCTAAGCTAGGTGCGCCATACATAGCCTTATGTGTGCCACATATAACCTATGTATGGCGCACATAGGTCTATGTGCGGTGCACATAAGTCCCGGTTTTTACAGAAAACCCCGATTTTCACCCGATCCGCTTCGGATCTGAATTTTCTAGCAACTCTAATAGCTTTTCCATGCACTTAGGGTTCTGGATCTATCAAAAATTATCCAAATCTACTTGATTTTAGCCTTGAAATTAATTATTTCAATTAATTGCTTAATTAATTATTTGGTTTGCAAAACTGGAGGCCGATTCGTGCTCAAAATGAGGTACTGTCTTCATTAATGTTGCGTATTTTAATCTGTAGGTCATTTCTGTACTGACATATTTAATTTTCTTGCAGATTTATAGGTTATGTGCGCCACATGTTATGCTATGTACGCCACACATAGGCTATGTGTGGTGCATATAGCATAATACGTAGCGCACATAGTTCACATTTTTCCAGAAAAATGTATTTTTGGACCGTATTTTGCTATATTTTTGACATATCCAGTAGTATTTGATGCTTTACAGTGGCTCAAGTATTCTGGAATTGTCATACAATAATTTTTAAATAATTAATTTCGGCCTCAAAGTTAATTTTTACGATAAAATGCAATTTTTAATCGTAAAAATGCGATTTTTGAAAGGATTGGATTTTATTTGGTCGAGTGGCTTTCTCCAATAATTCAGATGTGATGTGAGCCCTACCATTTAATTTTCCATGATCACAATAAAATAATTTTACCTAAAATTATTTTTATAAAATAAATTTTCACGATCCGGCTCGTGTTTATTCTTTCAATTATTGCCTAATAATTGCTGGATTTTGACTCTTGGTTCATACTTTTAAATGGTATTGGAATAGTCAAATAAATCCAAAATTCATTTGCTACTAATGAATTTATTCGTTTATTTTGTATATTAATCCATTCGCGCATTTTGGATCGTGCAATTCGAGGGGAAAAGGGGCATTACTTAATACCCCGAGAAATTATGTATGCGAGGAATTTTTGTAATAGGATAGTATTTATTATTCGGTCTGTAATAATCCCCCTATCTCGTGTGTACCCCCTTAATTTCCTTGATCCTTTCACCGGCCTTTATTTTTATTCGTATATTTGCCTAAATATACTATGTCATCATGTCACATGCCATGTCACATGACATATGCACACACTACTATGCATGCCATGCATATATCGTATGCCATAACATACTGTATTTCATATGCATATACCTATAAATATGCAAATACGCCAATGCTCCAAACACGCAATCCAATACGCTCAATCAACCAATACGCTTTACCATGCATATATATGCCATGCCATGTCATATACTATGCCGCATCATATGCCATAACGCATATCATACCATATGCCATACATATACTATATTGAATACACATTCACATATGCACCACTATGCCATGCCATGCATATGGTATGTGTAAAAGTATCGCACTACGGACGCGGGAGCGCTGCACGCTGTTCGGCATGAAATGCCGTGGTGCTTGCTCTCAATGGCGCATTTCCATAGTTGATTGTTCTTTAACCTAGAAAGATCGCGTCAAGTTAAAAATGGAGTCGCCACCTAGTTTGTTTTGTCAATTCAATTGAATGACTAGAAAACTAGGAAATAAAACCCGGGCCTTCCTGTATTGGAAAGCGGCCTGAATTTCTTCAGAGTTTGGGTTCGGGATTTCGAATTTATTAATGTTCCATTTTATTATGTTCACTTATTTAATTTTAACGAAA
>CANYBF011549323.1:0-30903 GCA_948192965.1 Dalechampia spathulata | reverse complement strand
ACATAATCTAATAAGGGTTTCCAAAATTCTTGGTTCTTAACTCCTTCTCTCCTTTTAACAGTGAGGAGATTGCTTCACTACCTACTATTAATTTTTGACCCAACAGTGGGTTTGATGTTGGTACCATTGACATATGGTATGTGTCGCACCCTGAATTTTGAGTCTCTCGGGCTGATTGGGATGAACCGGGTCTATTCCATCTCTAGTTTGCCTTTACGGGTGTTCCTAGTTCACCCTGGTGCGGTTCAGGGTTCGGTTTAGGGTTACTGTTAGGCATTTTTGTCATTTTGGGCATCATACCCGTTCGGGTATCTTTGGACCCAATTCGGGTATGCAACTTATCCGTTCGGGTATGTTGTTTACCCGAATCGCCCTCATTAACATACCCGTTCGGGTATGTTCCTCAGATCAGTTATAATTTGAAAGTTGGTTATTTTGACGGGAGGAAGTTTTGGCTTAGGTTTTTCAAATTGCATTTCCTCTCAATTTCAAAAAGAACGTGATTTTTAAACTTGATTTTCTGCTGGAATTTAATTAGAATTAGTAAGATCTAATTGAAATTAGCTAGGTTTTAATTAGTTTTATTAAAACTGAATAAAGTGAAGATGATAATACGGAATACGAATAAAATTGAAATGCCGAACCCGTTCTCTGAAGAAATTCGGGCTGCTTTCCAACACAGGAAGGCTCAGTTTTACATTTTCCTGGTTTGTTTAGTTGCTCAATTGAGTTGGCTAAATAAGTCGGGTGGCGACTCCACGTTATTTTCTTGACGTGATCTGTCTAGTTCCTGTAGTGACTCAGGGGTCTATGCTTTCGAGAGCAAGCACCACGGCATCTCACGCCGAACAGCGTGCAGCGCTCCCACGTCCGGGATGCGCTACTCTCATAGGGAGTGCTAGCTCTATATAATCCAATCATTTACAATTATTTTAGCTTGTATTTTTTTTAATTTTATGATGTGTTACATATACAACCCTAGATATACATTATGTATATATATGGAGAGTAGAAACCCTAATTTTAGCCCTTAAGATTAGTTATCCTTCCTATTATGTCAAAAATACATTTAATTCATAATTAAATACATATTTTTCATATATATTATCTTATCATATATTTATTTAATTATTTTAAATTACATTATCAAATAATGTAATATTAAAATAATATATATACATTTAATGATTTTATATTGCATTATCATATAATGTAATATTAAAATAATATATATATATACACACACACACACATGTAATATATTTTAACTTACCAAATAAAATTCTAACTTGTTCATCACATTCTTGGTGTACGATCTAATAGGCTTATGTTACATTAGTAATGAACCTTGATCTTATTAACAAACCCATAAGTCATAAGTGGTCTCTATTAAGACATTATGAATGACTCAAGTAATAGAACTATGATAGTTTACTATCAAACTAATATGTAATATATGTCGTAATCCTTTTGTCTTATGATATCTTATTTATGCTTAAGTTATGGGTCATGTCATACTTATTTCGTTCAGATATGCTTTCTCAATCTCAAGTAAACTGGTAACATAAATGATATGGACATTATATTAATTCACTTGAGCATGTCATGTATTTTATAGTTATACTCATCAAGAGGCCTACGAGATACCTTCTCTTAAATAGGATAAATAGATAACTTTTAATTATCTCAAAAGATAACATCTATTATGTTGGAAACTATAATAATCAAGTCTAAGGATTCATAAACATGATTTCCATGAGAGTCATTTATGACTCTAGTCTATGATATGATCTTATCTTGAGTTTATCCAATATTTTATTCTTTAAATATAATTTTAATTTGTATCATACATATAATCAGATCATGATTATCAATTAAAATTATACTAGTCATTAACATTTGACTAGAGATATTAAAATAAAACTATTCTAAAAATATTATAATATGACATGTAATTATTATAAAAAATAACAATATTTATGAAAAGACAATAGTAATTCATAAGATTGTCTAAGGCATAACCCTAAATAATTGTCATCCACTGAAGCATCAAACCCCTTATGGATCCAATTGTTGAAAAGAACAAGATAAATGTAATAATCTTATTCTTTTCAATAATCTATCATATCCATTAAGAAAATAACATTTGACCTACATGCTTTGACAATTCCTTGTTATAATGTTCATGTGCTTTTTAGTGGCCTTGGGCCTACCACCTTAGCATTCAATTCTTTAGACTTTTTAATTTGTTCAATACATCCCTTCTTATTGAAATTATGAACCTTCTTTTGCACTATCTCTTTATCATTGGGCTTAAATCTTCTTACTTCTCTTTAGGCTTTTGATTTTCTGGCATGGCCATCTTTTAGGTTCTTTTCCAAATTAGATTATCATCCTTTTAGATTGCCTCCTTTACTACCTTATTAACCTTTTTTTAAACAATCAACATCCCTTTCTTACAAGACTTTGTTTTCATATACTCCTCACTATTGTCTGCTTCCCTTTTTATTATTCTTCTTATCCTTGTGATATTTTTCTCCTCAAGCAATTGTTAGATGTCTATAAATATTCTTAGATAAAATACTTTTAAGTGTATAACTTACTCCTCATATGTGTACTATACAATTGTTAGTGTATTCTATAGGTAATGAATGTAAATCATGTTATATATGTGTAGCCTTTGATTTCCTTTCTTCTTTGAAGCTGTAATCTTTAACCCTCCATACTCTTAAGTCCTCCTTAAGACTTTAAATATGTGATAGAGGTAAATGGCCAGAGAAAATTCCTTTCAAGGTATCTAAAACTAATTTAATAAATTAAATGAAAATAGAATATATTGAAAAGGAAAAATGAAAGAAATGAGAGTGGATGAATGCTAAATTCTTTAGAACTTAATTGAAATGATACATTCATATGTTCTAAAGTTCTAAAATAATTTATTTAATCTTGACCCTTCATTTTTATATTGAATGGTTCAAATTTAGGTAATAAACATCATGCAAAATGATATCTAGAGAAGTAACACAACTTGAGTTTGGTGGAACTACAACATGCTAAATGGTAAAAATTCAAGAAGGGCAATCATAACTCATCTTGAGTTAGATTTAAGTTGAGTTGAGTTGCTAACAAATGTCATTTTCTAAGTTAGTAAAGTCTCACATGACTCATATTAGGATTAACTTGAGTTAAAGTTGCAAATAAATGGTTAATTCCTAAGTTAATCAAGCATAGCATGAATCATGTAAGCTAAAAATAAAAAAAATAAAGCAAAAAATCATTACAAAAACCAATCTAGATGCATGTAAAATATCGAGACTTGATTTAATGAAAATTACACTATGATTAATGGTTTTATTAAGCATGTAATGAGATTATCAAGCTAGTATAACATCTCATGATTTAACAAACTAAAGCATGCAAAAAATACAATAATCATACTAATATGAAATCCCATGATCTAATGGAATAAAATATGTTAATTATAATGAAAAATTAAAATGCTAAATAAACTATATTAAATGCAAAGATGCATAAAAATGAATGAAATATAATGAGGATGAAAATTTAGTAAATTAACATTAAATATATAATAATTAGAGTATGAAATATATTTTTTCACTAGAATTCTAAAAGTTTGAATAATTTTATCAAAATTGAAAGGATCAACACAGATTATAAATCAATGGGAAGATTTGAAATTTTTTTAACCAATAATCCTTAAATTAGTATACATATATATCATTTCATATTCCAATTATGGATGATCTAATAACTATATGAAATTGATATTCATTATTTCTTTAACATAGAATAAAATTTTATTCATTTCTTGCATAGGTTCAGTTAACAAGACTACTACATTATTATAATTCATAAAAATAAATTACTATATTATAAAGATGAAGTGAAACTCTATCTTCTTTTGATCTAGAATTGAATTTTATAATTAGATGAAGAAAATATTATAGAACTTTCCCCTTACTTGAACTAAGAAGTTTTTTGTAAAATTTTCTCTAGAAAGATGTTGAAACTTGTTCTTCAACATTTCTTATCTCAACAAAAGTTATAAGCTTTTGAATTGAAGATTTACTAAAATTTTTTAAAGAGATTAAACTCATTCAAATAATTAAGATGTTTCTACTAAAAAATGAGTGAAACAAACAAAAAGATTGGACTTAATGTCAAAAATCAACTAAGAACTATAAAGAACAAAGAGATAAAGAGAATAAACAATTAGAAACATGAAAATAAAGAGCTACAACTAAATAAGAATAAGAGAAAAGAAGAAGTAAAGGATGGAAGAGAGAGGGAATTTCAATGATAAGAAATCATTATCATCCCTTCTTTGAAAATGGGGCAAATAACATTTTTATATACCTTTTTATAAAAGGCATTACCTTTATATAATAAAAAACAAAAAAAAAAATCATACTTATATTGTTTTGAAAGTTTTTACAGAAAAGTTTTTACAGATTTATGATGATCTTGAGTTTGATCAGGTGATCTCATATTTATGTTGGCTATATCATAATTTTTTTTAAAAAAAAGTTAATATTAATACTATATTTTTTACTGTTATTATCATTAGTAACATTATCATCATCCTAATCCCACCAAATATACATCAAATCATTCATACATTACATATCTATCAAATCATCCATATAATCAAATTATTAATCATTATGATTATTATTACTATTATTATTATTATATTAATAATATCAACTTCTTAACTATTAATTTCATCAAATAATGATCAAGTAATGATATCACAGTGAATTTGATAACTAAATTACTAAGTTGATGGTGATGTGATGTATATTTGGTGGGATTAGAGTAATAATGATATTATCATTGCTGATGATGATAATAATAAATATAATATTAATATTAACTTTTTTTTTGAAAAAAAGTTCTGGCCGGGGTGACATAAGGATGGGTAGATGGACAGCTGAACCTCAAAACCACCTTCAACCTTTATAAAATTTTCAAAGCAACATAAATATCAAATTTCTTCTTTTTTTTTTTAGATATAAAGAAACTTTTCAAAGAAACTTTCATTAAGCAATCTTTCGTTACTGCTAGGGTTTCAGGATAGGTTCTGTAGGGCAATTGACTAACAAGCTTAAATTGATACTCAGTTATGGAGGGTCTAGGCATGGTTAGGGGTGGGCATTTTAACCGATTGACCATTTTTTTAGTGAAATTGTTAACCAATTAATCGATTGAATATAAAATTCTTTAACCGATTCCTACTGTTTAACCAAACTGAACCGGACCAATATTATATTCGGTTAACCGGTTAATCGATTAACTGACCGCAAACTTCCTCACTTGATCATTTAACCAAAAAATTATACTATATTTTTTATTCAATCTTATAAATATATCATAAATAAAAAATTTATAAAAAATTATGATAAATTAGCTATCTTTAGATAAATTTAATTAATAATATTAATCTATTTTTTAACCGATTGAAATTAATCGAACCAAACCGATTAACCAAAATTGAAAATATCATTAATTGAAAACTGATCAATAAAATATCGATCGATTAACCGAACCAAAAATTTGATCGATTAACCGAAATATCGATCAGTTAACCAAAATATGCCCACCACTAGGCATGGTAGAGGAAATGTAAAATGCTCAAATCCAACCTTCCGAAACTTGTTAAATCTTGCAAATTATATGTGCTTATTCTCACATGTGAATTACATAAATAACATTTCATATTATGATTTATATTGAAATAAAAGATAAGTTATAATTAAACTTTTTTTTTTAAATTGACCATATGATATAATGCAATGAAGTAAATACTTCGAGTAACGAGACATACAAGTTCGCTCATAATTGCTATTTAAGAACACTTGTAACTTTAAACACATATACTGAACCAACCAAGTTAGTATTTACATGATATTAAGCTTTCCAAGACCAAGATCCTCTTTAAAGAGTTTCCACCGGACATTAACTAATGCTTGTTTCTCTTTGGCTTCGCGCCATTCAGTATTAGCCTGCTTCAGTTCTGTTTCTAGGCTTCTCCATTCTTCTAGATCTTTGGATGCTCCTTGACAAGCATTCTCTAATTCAGTTGCAGCAGAATTCTTCTGGGTTAGAAGCTCCTCTTTTTGAGTCATTAGCCGCTGAATTTCAGCTGCTAGTTTGGTTTCTTCTTCTGAAATTCTTGAGAATTTAGCATCCAAGGAACTTAGCTCCTTTTTTCTTTGCTCCAATCTCGCATTGAGATGTGCGGTTTTCCCCTCTAGATCTTCTCTACGAACTCGAGCAGTTTCTGTTACGGTTATAAAGTTTGGAATGCTATCTTTAAATTCTGCCAAGCGAGAGGCTAGATCTTCAAGTATTGTTTTCTCCTGTAAACTGTTGGCATTTTGAACCAGTGCAAGTGTAATCCCCTCGATATTGCTAAAGGCGTTAGCTTGTTGTATAGCCTCTAACGACATATTGAAAAAACCTTGCAAAGATTCCTTCTGCTGATGCACCAAATCAGGCTTCGAATCATTGCTTGAAGAAGATGCTTTAGTCGGAGTCCTGCTTGAAATTTCTGTCAGGAGATTCTTCGATAATGTCATCACATCTGGGGATGCTTTTTTCTCCTCAAAAGAAAATTGTGATTTCTTGACAATTTTTCGGTCACTGGTCGGTGCAGTAGCTTGAACTACATCTTTAGTCCGATCAAGTTGTTTGGTTTGCGGCACATCCTTTGCTTCAGAATCGACCACTTGCTTGTGTTGTGAAGAGTCGATCACTTTGTTGGCGGGAAGTTTCGGCTCAACTTCTGTCACCGAGTAGTGCACAGCAGAGCGTACACAAACCTCGGCTTCCACTGTAAGTGTACCATTGACTAGAAATCCGGCAGTAGGATCTTTAAGTTTGCTAAGAGGAATGAAACTTGTGAAACCCCAATCGCTTTCTCTTGCAATGAACACGTGCTGCGTCTCTGCAAAAAAAAAAAAAAAAAGATTGGTCATGGCTCTTTCTTCCAGTCAGACATCTTAATTTGCCAGCATATTTGAAGATGTCATTACGAAATTCCTACCTTCTGTAGGAACTCGGTAGCATTTGGAGCTTTAAATTATACATGGAAATTGACAATTCAATTTAAGTGGAATCTGTAAATATTTTAATATATGATGTTGATTAAACACGAGCAACCTACTAGCAAAGCTGGTGACAACTAATTTGATGCAGTTAAGTTGATGAATGGTATTAATTGATTGCACGCCTGGAGGCAAATGATAAGTTCATGAGTTTTATTTCCAGGCCAAGCATACATAGAAATGGCATGTTCAGGAATAATGCAAATTTAACTCATTTTTGATGAATAAGCCATTTAAAATCCACAACATAAAGCTTCAAAATACAACGAATAATAAGTAAATAAATAAATTCTCAAAATCTAATTTTATATTACATACCTTTACGAACTGTAGGCTTGTTATCGAATTGATTAATTACTGCCAATCTGAAAACTGCATCTCTATTCCAACCACTTGGCAAACTTGCTAAATCAGGCACTTCAAGGTATATTGACAGGTGATCCACATTATTCCCTCTTGGGAAAATTAGAACACGCCTGCCAACATGATATTGCCTTGTATGATCAGTGCAAAACAAACCAATAGGTTGTACTAAGATGGTTCAGGAATCATTAGTACGATCATACTATTTAAATGTAAAATCTTTTTTATCCTGTTGAAATACATATGTACATATCTATATCTGATATTTGATTCATGAATGAGAAGTCAAGTAGTAACTTGAGAATAGTACCATTTGCATCTTCCGGCAATGAAAATTTCCGAGTAGAGTTTCTTGACGATTAATGCGGAAAAGTTATCAATTTTCCATGTGAATTTAACGAACTCTGAATCTTCCATATTGCAAGAAACTGTAGATCCTAATTAAACCGATAAATTGATCCAAAAAAAATCTCAAATAACAGGAAAAAGAAAACAAGTTACGCTTAGGATTCTTATAAAGAATGCAATTGATAAGATCAAATAGGAAACGAACGTGCGTACCTTCCAATGGTTGAATGTAGGTTAAATCCAAGTTTAAATATCATCAACTTTCTGCTAATTTATATAGTTGGATCATTTGGATAAAGTAGTTTCTTTTGTTTTGCTATTCGTTTCTTTTTCTGCTGTTTATGTAAAGGAATTACTTCTCCCTCCATTTCTTTTCTTCCACGTCGAAGTCTATTTTGATTCTATTCCTTCCCTTTTCGTGCTTAGCGAGGGCATCCCTAAAAGTTCAACTATTGTGGTTTTCGGTTCTGTGTCGTACAGAGGATATTGCATATGTTATATATACTTGTTAAAAAAAGGAAAGAAGAAGTAAAATTATAACTCTATCTTTTTTAATTTAAATTTAAAGATAAATATTATTTTTTAAAATTTACATTAATATAAATATTATTTTTTAATTTTAATTCAAAGATAAATATTATTTTTAAAATTTACATGAAGATAAATATTATTTTTTAGAATTTATCAAAAATAAATATAAAAATTAATCTAATAAATAAAAATAATAAAATAATCCTACTATATTAAAAGAGGGAAAAAGAGTGAAAATATAAGTCTACCCTCCCTTTTCCTCTTTTACGATTTTAATTCAAAAATAAATATTATTTTTTAAAATTTATGTGAAAATATATATTACTTTTTAAAACTTATCAAAAATAAATATAAAAATTAATCTAACAAATATAAATAATAAAATAAGCTTTGTTTAATATAAATTAGTATACAAAATAAATTTATTAATTGTAATTAGTGGATATTGAAAATGATAGTTTTATCCTTTTTTAAAATTTTATTATTTTTTAAAAAGATTTAGTTTGTTAGATACTAATTATTTTATATTTTATATTATATTATCTTATTTTTATCTAAATAAATTTTATTCGAAAAGATAAATAGTATTAATTTTATTTATATTTATTAATTATTAATTATCTTATATTTTATATTATATAACCTAATATTTATCTATCATGTCTTTCTGCTGCGTAACATATTCCCATAGCAACCAACTCTCTATAGTAGATAATCGATAATCATCCTACAAGGGATTCTATTCATTAACCTGTTAAAATGTAGTATAAATTTATATGTATACATACATATATATATATATATATATATATATATATATATATATATATATATATATATATATATATATATAACATGCATAACGATCCACATCTTTAATCATTCCATTATTATGCTATTATAATGCAAACATTAATTTTATCAACACCTTATTAACATCATTAACATACATAAATTATTTTTCTTATTTATGGATCGTTATATTTTATTTCTGCCATTACTGTTCTTACTGCCAATACTTTATTTACTGCCAAAGTACCAAATGCGTATGTAGCATGAATATTACGAAGCAGAGATCTGCTTTGAAGTCGAAGTCCTTTACCAAAACTATTTACGGGACCAGCTGCTGATTCCACTAATTCCTCTACTCCCTGGTATCACTAGTTCATGCATTCATCAATTGACAAACTTTAAGCATAAAACTCAGTTGTGCTAGGACAACATATACCATAACAACATGATAATCACATGCCATCGTAAACCAACTTAATTAACACGTTAATTACATGGTATAATAATAACAAAGAAATCATCATTCAAATAATCAAAATGCATCAGCGTAAATACCATTCAGTATAACATATTCCATTATCTATATGCTATTATCACTATTAAACATCCTTGCTATTACCTATGATTTTCATTTCAGTACCATTATTTATTCACAATCATTCTCAGTGTCATCATCATCACAGTATAATATTTCATCAATAGATGTTAATATCATGTTATGTATTATTACTCTGTATGATACTGTAAACATCAACATATATGCACTTGTAGTGCATTCATCATTCCATTCACTGCACTTCCATCATATATAAATGATAATGTTTGTCTTTGAAAATGATAATGTTTTTCATGTGCCCTTTTCACATTCTGGGACCTTTATGTGGTTCAACAAACTGGAACTCATTTCACATTCATTTCTTTTTCCTTTCCATTCAATTCCCATAGAAATGCATTTCATAGCCTAGTACATTTCCATTTAACATTTCCTTACTTACACTCATTTTCCTCCTTCCTTATTTCTCCATGTTATGTCATCTCATATATCATATGATAATGCAATGACGCTTATGATATGATAAATGAATGTAGCATCATGTCACAGATAATTATTTAATGCCATTGCATTATACCATACCATCATCCCCCTTTGATCATTTAATGATCGAGGAACATTCACACAAACTAGCACAAACCTGCGATTTCCTTTCCTTTATTTAAATTCTCTGGTGGTATGCGTTGATTTTCCTCTGAACCACCCAAATCACAATTCAATATTCATCTTTAATCAACAAATTGAATTCCGGCATTTATCATTCATAATTCATACTTTGCAATCATATTCCACTGTAAAACAATCATTTATGTATACTAATTGAATTCACTTATTATAATATATTATTAATTAGGAAATCACATTAACATATACAATTGTATCACTATTCATATTAGCTATATTAGCTATTGTATAATACGAACCAAGTTATAACATATATGGTATCAAACTAATATAATCTTCATACCATTGAAAATTATATTTATTAAACTTTCCATCATATATATTATAAGTGTAAAACTCCTTTCATTAAAATAACATTACTTATATTAATCCATAATCTTATATAACTATTTCCTTATCTTTTCCCTTATTAATAACTAAACTTGTATTCTACTAAAAAAATAGTTGATATTATACTACAATACACAAAAACAGCTAATATCATAATACAAAACACTTAATAATTTCCAAAAACATCTTATACAACTATTAACATTGTTCATTATCATAACTTATTTGAAAGTTATTTAGATATCATCTTATAACTTCTTATATCATTCTCTTTTAATACCACTGGTATTTAACCATTTGATAGCTAATTCAATAAACTTAATTTAATGTACATATGTCTTTAAAATATTTACAAAAACATCTATTTCATATACATGGCCGCATATCCCACACATACTTTACAGGTCATTTAAACACTTCCATTTAATTTACCATAAGTCTTTATGTTCTTCATTAACATATCCAAAACCATCAATTTAGTTAAGATACTTTTAAAACCACATGTCATCATATACATTCCACTTCACTTTAAAACTTTATTTCAGTCAACTAATGTTAATTCCATGCAAACCATTTTATACCATTAATATATTTATTCATTAAGCATCTTATGAACACTTAACCAGCTTAATTAATTAATCATTTAAGCCCGTAAACTTAAAATTAGCGCAAGCTTCAACTATAACCACTTAACATTTGAAAAACATATCTTAAGTCCAAGTTCATTAAACATGTCATATGCCACATCTTCAAGACATCAAAATTCTTCAAGTTTACTTCAAATTTTAAGTTATAGAATTAAACCTTCAATCATAAGAAAATATTTTCCTCAAGATTAAATCATTTAAGTTCAAAATCACATGTAACCATAATTCTTCAATCTTAAACCATTTTGTTATTTTGCTTTTTCTTAAGTGATTATCTTATGATCTTACCAATTGATTTAAAAATGCAAGAAGGTTAATCATCCATGCACATCTTTCCCAAAACCATTTGGCCAAGCATGCAAAAGCACAAAACACACACACACAACATGAAAACATTATATTTCTTCCCTTTTACATCCATAACTTGCAAAACTTCATAATAAAGACTCAAATCTATAGATCTAATAAGTAAAGCATTTAGCCACTTCATATTTTCACTCAAATATAATGGATCTACAAGATCTAGCACTCAACCATATTCTGTCATACTCACCTTAAAGCAAATAAATAAAACTGAACTAAAAACTTGTTCTCTACTTGATCTAGCCATGGATCTATAAAGATCTTCACACCTTGACTTCTTTAGAACTTGCTAAGCTCGATTTTTCTCCATTACACACATGCATGCACCTTGAAAGTTAGATTGGACAAAGAAAATAGGAACTAAAAGCCTTGTATGTTGTGGTTCACTTGAAACATTTGTAGATCTAGTGTTTTCGGCCAACAAAATGAGTAAAAGAAGGAGATATGTTTTGGTCACTACAAGAAAGAAGAAGAACAAAGAAGATTTCAACAAAACCTTGAATAAAACATATAGATCTAGCTTGTACTTGAAGATTAAAGTGAAAAGAAGAAGAAAATGGAGTTGGTTTTGGTTGCTATGGTAGAGGAAGATAAAGAATAAGAAGAAAGGAAGAAGAAGATGAAGAAAAGAAGAAGGAAATGAATGATAGAGAGAAAAGGGGTTCGATCAATTTAAGGAGATAGGAAACAAAAATGGAATTATGGAAGAATAAGGGACCAAAATCGTATGGAAATGAGTGGTGGGGGTGTAGGGTGGTCCATGTTAATGCCATGCACTCTCACACACCCTAATCATACCCCTTAATTATCCACTTATACGTATAATTATACATATATACTACTAATTTCCCTACCATTTACCCATAAAATATGTATAAGTATACCCTATTTTATACTCCACTAACTTATTTATATATATAATAATGCACTCCACCATTTTCTACAAACTTATATACTAATATAATATTTTCTCTTTCCTTCCACTATCACACATACCTATACCATTAACATATATACCTATCCTACTATCACATTTACCCATATATTTAATATTTTATATCATCCACTAACACAAATATTCATGTTAATAAAAATATAATATCTTTATATTCCACTCATATTTTGTATCTATATATATATATACATGTACCAAATACATTATTTAAATACCATTACATTATACTTATACCAATACTTTACTCATACTAATACATGCTAATACCTTTATTTATTTAATTATGTATTACTATTGTATTTATTATTTTTAAACACTTCCTCAATGTATGTATATACTCAATTATGTATATGCCTTCACAATTACATACATACTCATTCTTATACACCTTAATTTATCTTAATTCCCCATATATTTAAACTTACATTCATACGTACATTTTCATATATAAATATACATACATTCAATCAGTTATTTTAATCAAACAAGCGTTCCTATATCAATTATCATTGATGTCATATCCATTTAATTATCATTTCGATATCATAGCAAGTATCACATAACACATCATTTATTTTCCATATCATCATATATTGCATAATTTCATGTCATCATCTCAATTATAATCATATAGAAAGCAATACACATCACTCGTATCATCAATGCAGTGTGTGCTAAAAAAATGAGGATGTGACATTATCTAAATAAATTTTATTTAAAGATAAATACTACTAATTTTATTTATATTTATTAATTACTTATTGTTTTATAGTTTATATTATATTATCTAATTTTTTTACTTAGATAAATTTTATTTAAATATAAATACTACTAATTTGATTTGTATTTGTTGATTAATAATTAATTTATATTTTATGAGATATTTATTAAAGTTACAAAATATCTCACATTGTTAAAATGTACATTAACATTTTCAAACTCATTCTATAAAAGCCAAATGAAGTAGATTGATTGAGTACATTTCTTTCAAATTTATAATTAATATTATAAGAGGGAAGAGGAACAAATGAAATGATAGTTTTATCATTTCTCTAAATTTATTAAAACTAAAATTTATATTATAAATAATTAGTTTTAAGAAAATAAAAATTTATTAAATAATCTAAATTTATTAACACTAATTTTATTTTATTTTAATAATTTAATACCAATGATTTTAGTTTATAATAATTGAATTCTATAATATAATCTAAATAATACTTGTGATTATTTTTAAAAATATAAGGTATTTATTAAATTTACAAAATATCATACATTATTAGTAGAAAATTTAACTTTCTTAATTGAAATCTTATAATTGCTTAAGATTTGCATAATTTAATTATCTAAATTATTAAAGTTTAGAAGATACTAATTATATTAAATTTGTAATAGATAATTTATAAAAAATAATTTTATTTTATTTTAATTATCTAATAGTAATAATTTTAATTTATAACAATTAATGTTTATAATAAAATTATATAAATAAAAAATTATTTATGATTTTTTAAAAATGCTAATTATTTATTAAAGTTATACAATATTTCACATTGTTAACTTAATATTTAACTTTTTCAAATTCATATCATAAAAGTTAAGTAAAGTATATTTATTAAGCATACATCCCTTGATTTTTTTAATTAATATTTTAAGAGAGAATGAAAATAAGTAAAAATAATGATTTTATCATCATAGAATATTAAAAGAGAGTGGGAAATAAGTGAAAAGATAATTTTAGTTTTATGTTTTTCCATAAATTTTATTATTTTTTAAAAGATTTAATTTGTTACCTACTAATAATTATTTTATATTTTATTATATTATTTATAATACTATATTAAAAATGAGAAGGGGACATGAAAATACAAGTCTACCATCGCCTTCTCTCCCCTTCAATTTTAATTCAACTATAAATACTATTTTTAAAAATATATGTGAAGATAAATATTATTTTTTAAAACTTATCAAAAGTTTTGTTTAATATAAATTAGTTTACAAAATAAATTCATTAATTGTAATTAATGTAATATTTTATATCATAGTATATTAAAAAGAGGGAAGGGGGATATTGAAAATGATAATTTTACCCTTCCCCCTAAATTTTATTATTTTCTAAAATATTTAATTTGTTAGTTACTAATTATTTTACATTTTATATTATATTATCTTATTTTTATTTAAATAAATGTTATTCAAAGGTAATTATTAAAGTGATACAATATCCCATATGATTAATTTAAGATTTAACTTTTTCAAATTCATAAAAATTAAGTAAAATAGATTTATTAAATATATATCTCTTAATTTTTTAATTAATATTTGAAAAGACAATAAGAATAAGTAAAAATAATAATTTCACCATTATAATATATTAAAAGAAGGTGGGGGATAAAGATAGTTTTAACCTTTTATCATAAATTTTTTATTTTTTAAATATTTATATTATTTATAACTAATTATTTTATATTTCATATTATATTCTCTTATTTTTATCTAAAAACATTTAAAATAATTGATTTATTTATATTTATTAATTACTAATTATTTTATATTATATTATCTAATTTTTATCTAAATAAATTTTATTCAAAGATAAATACTACTAATTTTATTTGTATTTGTTAATTACAAATTATTTTATATTTTATATTACATTATTTAATTTTTTACCTAAATAAATTTTATTTAAAGATAAATACTATTAATTAGATTTATATTTGTTAATTAGTAATTATTTTATATTTTATGATATATTTATTAAAGTTATAAAATATTTCACATTATCAATATATACCTTAATATTTTCAAATTCATACTATGAAAATCAAGTGAAGTAGATTGATTGAGCACGCTTCTCAAATTTTTAATTAATATTGTAAGAGAGAAGATAAACAAGTAAAATGATAGTTTTAACATTTCAATAAATTTATTAAAACTAATTTTAATTATCAAATAGTAATAATTTTAATTTATAATAATTAATTTTTATCTAAGTATTCTATTCAAAATTAAATGTAAATATGAATTATTTTTATTAGAAATGATTATTTTTAAGAAAATAAAAGTTTATTAAATAATCTAAATTTGTTAAAACTAATTCTATTTTATTTTAATAATATAATAGTAATAGTTTTAATTTATAAGAACTGATTTTTATGATAAAATTATATAAAGAAAAATATTACTTATAATTATTTTTAAAAATATGAGGTGCTTATTAAAGTTACAAAATATTACACATTGTTAATATATAATTTAACTTTTCAATAAAAATTCTATGATTATTTAGAATTTAAATAATCTAATTATCTAAATATTAAAGTTTTTAAAAGACTAATTATATTAAATTTGTAATAGATAATTTATAAGAATTTATTTTATTTTATTTTAGTTATCTAATAATAATAGTTTTAATTTATAACAACTAATTTTGATAATAAAATTATATAAATAAAAATACTATTTATCATTTTTTTAAAAATATGAAATACTTATTAAAGTTAGTTAAAAATACCTAATAACATGAATAAGGATATTAAATAATATTTTATACAAGTATATAATGTTTAAATAAAAAATATTAATTCAAAATTATAAAAAAATGTTATCATCATAAAAGAAAATTTTAAAAAATAGAATATAAAATTATAATAAATGATGGGTCAAGTAAATTATGCTAACATATAATACATATTATAGAAGTCTAGTCTACTTAAAATGTATAAAAGGATACAACATATATATAAACATATATGTATATGATGAAACTAATCCAAAGCAACGAGGAAAAACTTAAACAATAATAATTTTAAAAGTTGGTGCTTGATGACACAAGAAATACATGAAACAACACAAAATTGTATATGAAATGATAAAGCAAACAAATTTAAAATTCTTAATTTTAAAAAAATCATATAATAAAAGCACAAAATCATAAATAATATAAATAAATAAATTTGGAGCACTTAATTGTAGAAGCAGTAAAAGATGATACAACAAACATTGCAAATATATAATAAAATTTAATGCAATAATTTCAAAAATATAAACGATAAATACATAAAATTTGAAATAATAAATGAGTTTGCAGCTTATAATCTTGAACCCTAACACAACAATTTTAAATAATAAACAGACTTAGAAATTTCAACATCTTGCTTATCATTTTTCCTTTTTAATATTTTCCTATTTTTTTCATTATTTGAACTAACTTTAAATATTTTTAGAGAGATTTTTCTTAAGCATTTGCACCTATCATATTTTTAGTGCTTCAAGAAGTACTTGAGTTCTATTTTTTTTCTATTGTTAGCTGTAAAATTTTTATTTCTATAGTCTTGGATGTATTGACTGTTTTTATGTTGAGTTTGTAATGTTTTTTAGTTGCATGTGTATGCTTGCATGTCACATTTATAGTTTAGATTAGTGTTCATTTTGTTTGGTTTATCATATTGCTTAGATGAATGTTAAGTTTGTGTATTATTTAGTTTACCCTTTTTGTTGTTTAGTTTCTTATTATTGATTTGCTATTTTCAATATTCATTATTGTTACGAGATGTAATTCACAGTTTTTTTTCGACTTTATGAATGTTATGATATTTATTATAATTCTTTTGCTTTTTATTTTCATAATTATTTATTCTAGGTTGTAAATTATATGTTTCTATGACTTTGGTTGTGATTATGATAATTTATGTATTTTCTTTAAATTTTTATGTTAATAGTCTGCTTGTTTATGACGATTACTAACAATTATGTTTATTTTACTGTGCTTTTATCCATTACATAATCATTTAATTTCCTTGTTTTATGATGATTACTAATAATCATATTTATTTTACTATATTTTTATCCATGACATTCATATTTAATTCTAATGTGCTCTTATATGTTAGTTAAAACTGTTGTAGCCTATAAGAAGAAAGATGAGAATTTAGCATAAACTTAATGACAATTATGCAAGTAAAAAAAGTTGAATTTTGAACTCATGATTTGATTTTTTAGATTTCTAATAAGAATTTGGTTGCATTTAAATTATTATCAAGTATCTCGGTTTTTGATATGATGATTTTTTATTCTCTAGTAGCGACTATCACAACGCACAATCGAACACTTAAAATTATCCTCGGTGCCTCGACATCATCCCCCATAAGGACAATATCATCAACATAACCACTAGAACAGTAGTCCCCTCCTTTCTCTTCTTGACAAATATAGAATGATCTACATGACTTCTTTGAAAACCAAACTCTTGTACATCATTGCTAAACTTTTCGAACCAGGCCCTCTTCTTAGTTAATGGACTATATGCATAAACCCTTAGTCCTTAAAATATGAAATCCCAACTAACAAACACATGGTTTGACAATTTCTTTGCTTACGTTCACTTATCCAAGTAAATATTTGAAGTTTTCACTAATTTTTCAAGAAAGATTACAACTTAAAATTCTTCAAACTAAAAATTTAATCTTAGTATTTTTAAAAATTATACTCAAAATCTTTATAATAGAGTCAATCTCACAATCACAACTCTCAATTTATAATATATCAACCTAATAGAGAAGTTCTCACCATAAACCTCACAAATACAATTTAATTCAAGAAGAGCGCTAAAATCATGTAAATGAGAGAGATAATCAATTAATAAGCTTAAAAAGTGATTACTTGCTTGTAAAAATAATTCCCTAATAAAAAATAGTATTTATCTCCTTTCAAATGATCATTACTAATGCATTTATTGTATTTCTATTTATTAAACAAATATTTAAATGACTACAAAAAAAAATCTATAAGTTTTATATGCTCATACAAAAGGGTGTATCAAATAACCAAATAAAGTTTTAAATATCATCATATAGATAATTATAAACTAAACCATAATTAAGTTCAAAATAACTAAACTTTAACCACAAGACTATAAGCATAAGAGTATGTTCATAACATAAAAACATAGGCATAACACTAAAGCATAAATATAACAACATCCATGTAAAAGTATGTTCAAAACATTCATAACATAAAGCATAAGCATAATACTAAAGCATAAACATAACAACATCCACGTATGTAGTATCTACCTCTTTGATAACATCAAAATTAATACAACGCTAAAATCCAAAGGAAGAAATCAACATGACTTAAATAATGGTTAATCTATGAATTAAATATAGGAGAAAAGTGCTTATCAAAATGATCCTAAAGCTACTAAAGAGACATAGCAATGATAAAGTGAAAATTATGAAATTCTTAAGATTGTTATAGAAGTCTTTGATCAAAAGTATCAAACCTAGAATTAATGGTAAATTATTGATCAAAGCCATCTAACTAAGAATTAAGAGCAGTCAACTTTGAAGAAAGAAAGTCCATAAGGCTAGCATTAGAAGACTCAAGAGGAGAAGGATGAGAAGTTCTATGATCATCTTAAGTTTTCGCTTATGAGGAAGAGCCACCTTATGATGAACAACATCCTTATATGAATCAATAAAGGACAAAGGCTGGTGATCTCATCTTTCGAATATTTTATGTTGGTTTTTATTATACAATATGATAATGGAAGAAACAAAAGTTTTCATTTTAAAATAAAAAACCAAATCAAATCAACATCAAAACCACTCATGAAAAAAGGGGAAGAAGAAAAGGTGATTATGACATTTACAAGAATCATAAATCTTCTTCTTTCTTTTACTTCTTTCATGATTAGTATAGAAGACCTATAAAGAATCCATACCAAACAAGTGAAAAAAGTAGCAAACAATTTGCTATGCTTAATCAAACATCAAACACTAGAAAGATGAATGATTATCTAAAGTGTTTGATTTTTCCTCTTTTTTTCTTTGGAAGTCAAGTTGCTTTTCTCTTATAAAGAGAATGTAGTCTGGTCAAGAGTAAGGAGGAGGAGAGTTAACCATAATTTTGATTATAATAATATATTTATAATCAATAATAGGGTTACACTTAACTCGAATGAGTGTAGCCAAGCTTATGACATTGCTTGGCTTCATAAGCCATGTTAAGCTTAGGCTTCAACGCGATGACTTAAGTCATATACATGAACCTTTAAGCTTCTCAAGCTCGGTTTATGTGAATTAGGATTTTAATCAAAATATTCTTCATAGCTTATCACATAAGCCTATAATAATATCTCATGTTATTCAAACTGTATACTTTTAACTTGCTTCTTATTTATAAGTGTATGACCTTTTGGATTCTTCACATGTTGGCAACATATTAAAAATTATTAAATCATACTTTATAATACATTAATATATAAGTAAGAGTAGTATCTAGTAATACATCTTGACTATCTAAATGTTAAGAGATTAATGATTTGATTACAACCCTTTCATATTAGATATTTCTTTAATGAACTTCTTTTACCATTCTTTATCTTATTTAGGTTTGAGTATAGATTAATGTCAACTCAATTCATGATCAAGTAATGTTAGATCATGCCCTAAACCTAATAATTCATGTACCATAATCTTTATTCTTAAAATACCCTTATGAATCTCATTCACTTTTAGACATTCTACTATGGCTAAAAATTCCTTAATAACATATTACTACATAAATAATAAGATAATCCCTACAATTAATTTAAGATAGTGAATCCTTTATTGATATATAAATACCTTTAGCTACTTCATACTATACACAATCTCTAAAATATGAATGCCTCTTATGAAGGAAAAAAAATATGAGTTAAAGTATAGTAATCCATAATTAACATAACTTGGTTTCTCAAGTCTAAGGATACTTGCACTATTGATACAAGTGAGATATTATTTCATAGACATAAATTAATCATCAATATGAAATCTCACTGGTAAGGTCTTTAATGAACTAGTACTATGTTGTTCATCCATATGTTTACTTTAGGCATCTCATGTCACAATGAATGAAAATCACCCTCTACAGGAAGTATAACATATGCTGATCTATTTACATTAATAATATTTATTCTTATTAATATCATGATCATGGATGAATTAGACATTAAATATTTATATACATTAAGAATCTCTTTAGTACTTTATTTATGTATATTGACTATGAAAGATCAATTAACTTTTTTTGATTGATCTCTATAAATCCTTATACCCAAGATATACATAGTTTTTCTTAGATTCTTTCATGGAGAATTTTTAAGATAACCAAACCTTAATATTTTATAATAATAAAATGTCATTTTTCATGAGTAATATAATATTTACATATAATACAAGAAAAGTGATTGCACTCTTACTAACCTTCTTGTAAATACAAGGCTCATCTATATTTTGAATGAAACCAAAATCTTTGATTATTTGATTAAAATCAATGTTCCAGATCATGGATGCTTACTTCAATTTATAAATGGATCTTTGAAGCTTACATACCTTCTTGCTATTATTGGATATGAAACCTTCAATTGTGTCTTTATACACATCCTTAAGTAGATTTTCATTAAGGAAAGTTATTTTCACATCCATTTATCACATCTTATAATCATAATGAGCAACAATAGCAAGTAATATCCTAATGGATTTAAACATGGTTATAAGAGAAAACGTTTCATCATAATCAATTCCTTGCTTTTGAAAATAACCCTTTGTAACTTATTATGCTTTATAAGTAATCACATTACCAGCTATATTTATCTTCTTTTTGAAGACTCACTTGCACCTAATGGGTTTAATCCTTTTAGGTGGATCAACCAAAGTCCATACTTAATTTTTAGACATGGAATCCATTTCAAATTGCATGACCTTCAACCATAAGTTAAAGTTTGAACTTTTTAGAACTTTATCATAGTTAGTAGGCTCATTATTCTTAATTAGTAGGACTTCTTTATTCTAATAAATAAGAAATGCATACCTCTTAGGTGTTGCCCTTACTTTAGTTGAACATCTTAGAACTTGTGTTTCATTAGGTTTTGTTGTTACATCATCATGTAAAATAACATTAAGATCAATTGGTTGATATGCTTCATCTTATAGTTGTTAAACTTCATCAAGTTCAACTCTACTCTTATTAACTCCTTTTAGAAGAAACTCTTTCTCTAAAAATATAATATGCTTTGAAACAAGCACCTTTTATTCTAAAGGATGGTGGTAGAAATAATATCCAATAGTTTCCTTTAAGTATCCCTCTAGGCAAGGCTTTTGCTGTAACCCCCTCAAGGAATGATATGGACCTAATAAAGGTTGCAAGATGGAGTCAAGATTTTAAAATTTGGTTCTACTAACCCATAACATGAGCATTTTACCATCTTAATAGATTAATTAACCTAGATAAGTGTATGAACATTCATAAGCATGGATAAAGCACACGATATAGCATGATAATAATCATGGCAGATATAGCATGGCAGCGATATTAAAGTATAATAATAATAAAAATAATGGCCCATAAAAAGAGAAAGAGGAGATAGGGAGAATACTTGATGAATAAAGCTAAACATACATGCTAGGAGAATAAAATAAAGGCTTATTCTATTATAAAAGATCTTTTATGATAAAAAAAATGAGATGTTAAACAACATCTCCTTCACTTAAGGAAATGATCTTAAGTATCACGAGCCAAAAACCATAAATGAAAATGCAAACAAACAATCAATGTTAAGTAATAAAGAAGATACATGACATGATTGACCAATTTGATGCTATGAGTAAGCACAAGTCAGATTAAACATGAAAAATGTTAAGTAATCAAGGTCCATTGAATATATTAGCAACATTTATGAAAAATGCAATAAACATGAGTCAGATCATGAAAATATCATAGGAATGATCGAGAGCTCCTAAAATCATATTAATAGATCAATTAGGCTTGATTTACCTCTTGATTCACATTTAATCATCTAAATAGCATTAAAAAGAAATTAAATGGTATTTAATTTAAAAATCAAGTGAAAATCAATTGAAAATTGACTCTTTGATAAAACTGATCATAAACCCAAATTGAAAGATCCCAAGATCACCAAGCATCACTTGAGAATGAGTTAACATCCAAATTCAATCCAAAGCATGTCAAGTGACAAATCATAAGTAAATGACATTTAATTAAAGATTAAAGTAAAATTAATTGATTTTTAGACAAAAATCAATAAAATGATCATGAAAATCAAAATTAAAAGATTTTAATATCATGAAAAATCAATTGGCAATGATTCAACATCTAATTTGAACTCAATCATATCAGCATCCAATTAAAATCAAATTAAAGGTGGCATTCAACTTGAAAATTAATTTTGAATCCAAAATGAATTAAATTGAAATAATGTTTGATGAATTTAAATTATTTAGATTACTATGAAATCATAAATGCTACTAAAAACTTTGATTAGAATCGACAATAAGTGAAAATAAGTGAAAAATCATGAAAATTGCAAAAATCTAGTTATTATATGTGTAGCATAACATGTGATGTGCACCATATATATGAATCAAAAGGCAAAGGTAAGCAAGTATATGATTGTTACATATTATTTTAGCTACGGTAGAGCTAAGAATGCCACTGTTACATTCATGATTAAGGTCAATCAAGCATAAATCAAAGCACCATCATAAAACTCATTAAGAAAATTGAAAGAAAAGAGGAAGGAAGAAGCATTCCAACACTCGCCAAGACTAATGAAGCTCAATCTTGATTTCAAAATGAGATTAGGGATTTAAGTGAGGTTAATTAGTCTTTAAAGCCTAATTAAGAAGTTAATCAAGTGTTTAATTAAGTGAGAAAAGATTTTGGTAGAGTTTAGTCATAATTAACAAAATTTAGACCTCTTTCCCATAAATATATGAGCCATATTTATAGGTAAGGGTGAGAAGTTGCCAAAAATGAACTAGAAATGTGGATTTTGAAAATTCTAAAGTGATATATGCAACATATAGTGCAAAAATAGGCTATAGGCATAATATGTAGCAGTATATGCTCCACACATAATACACACATAATACACCTCAGGATGTATGCCTCATGCTCAATGGTCCTGATTCATACCAAAATAGTATGGTGATATATGAAGTATATTAGATTTGCATGGAAAAAGGGCATGCACCAAATACATTTCAATTGAATGTACAAAGCATGTAGTATTATATACTCTACACATCAGAAAATGCATGTTGTATGCTCTACCTTTCTTAAATAAAATGTAATGTGCTCTACATGTTTAGAGCGCTCATAGGAGGCTAAAATGCATATGTGCAACTTAGGATCGATAATAGAGACCTGTACCAAGCTTTATCAAAGAAAACCTAAAAATGCAATATGCGAGTGAAAATTTAGGGTTTATAATCCTATAAAATAATATTTATCAAATTTAACATCTATCTTTTATGACATTATCCTCTTTACAAAAGCAAGACATATATATACTTTTATATAAGAAAGCATAAGTTTTTGGTTAAACCACATCTTATATAGAGTAACCTTAACTGATTTAAATGGAACTCTATTTAAAATATAAACAATAGTCTCGATGCATAACCTAAAATAACTTAGGTAAGTCAGTAAGTCTCATCATAGATTAAATTATATCTAATAAAGTCTAATTCTTATTTTGAAAGACACCATTATGTTATGGTATATAAGGAGGTTCCCATTGAGAAAATATTTCATTATCTCTAAGATAATCTTGAAAATCTTGACTTAAGTATTCACCATCTTGATCTGATCGAAGTGTTTTAATACATTTATTAAGTTATTTCTTTACTTCATTTATGAATTCTTTAAACTTTTCAAATGCTTTATATTTATATTTCATTAATAAAAACATCCATATTTGGAATAATTATCTATGAATATAATAAAGTAATGATATCCACTTATAACATGTATAGACATAAGACCACATACATTTAAATGTATAAGTTCTAATGCCTCTTTATCTCTTTCATCTTTTCCCTTTAAAGGTGTGTTTATTATCTTGCTTAGTAAATAACATTCACATATTTTGGGTTAATATTTTCAATAGTCACTGAACTATAGGTGAAATTTCCATGTGGTCACTAACTATCAATTCTTTATTTTTGATCATCGAAAGTCTATTTTTTGTTACATAGGTTGGTTATTGAATAAATTTTGATTAGAAAATGCTGATCTGGAAGTTAGTGAAAGTATATTCTCAGAATATTTTAGTCATTTTACTGAACTAATTCTATATGGCATCCACGTGGATTAAATATCAATTGTATTTGACACATCACTAACACATATCACCACATTTTGTCATCTCACTTTTAAATGCCACATCACTTTCCTTCTTATATTTCACCTAAATTGGTTTAAGTTTAGTTTCCTTACACCAACCCTAATTTATTTAGCTATTCTTATTCCCATTTACTATCTACCATTCATTACTTAGTTTAAGATAAAAGAACCCTAACTATTGCCAACTGCAATTGATAAACAAATTGATGAACTAGTTGAAGAAGATTGAACAAGGAGATCTTAGGGTTTTAAAATAGAGTACCAAATCATGGTTCCCGACTATTCTTATGAAGAGGTGGCTGTGTTTGAGAACTTCATGGATAGAAGGAAATCTAGGGAGACATTTTTTAGATGTCAAAGATATGGTGTAAGTTTGGCTAATAATATCATATAGGTTATTATACATGAATTTAAACTTAGAAACCTTCATTTTATCATAAATGGTATATACTTAAGGTTTTTTTCCAATGGTTCGATCTCCTATGCCAAGTAGAGCTAAGGATGTCATTGTTGGTTTGCTACACAAGCTACAAAGAGTTGATGAAGGTGGAAATATGCATTAAAATGATATTAAATTGAATTAAGGTAGAGGTAGAGGAATAAATAGTGAAGGTTTAATGAAGTTGATTAAGTTTTGTATTATTTTACTTCTTGGTCTTTTGATGGGAAGATGTAATTGTGAAGCTTAAAGCATTCTTGTCATAGGAAATAGGTTTTGATATGGTTTTTTGCTTAGTTATTATGATTACATGGAGAAATTAGACTTATTAGGGTACTCTATTTGTATAGAATGATGAAGTTTGAAGCTATAATTTGGAAAGTTAAATTGGAAATGAATGCAACATTTTATTGTATTATTGTATAAGAATATGGTTTTAATATAATGGTTATTCTATGACATTGTATTCAATTATCTAGCCTATAATAAAATACTATTGGATGTGAAGAATTTAATATATTATCTATAATAAATATTTATGCATAATTTATCTTGATTAATGGAGTTTGTGCTTTAGTTATATAACATTAGCAAAGAAAGCAATATAAACTTAAGATAATATACACAGTATAATCCATCCATTTAATAATAATATATAAAAAATGCATTAATAATGTAAAAAAACATCAAAAGTAGTAAATGTCTATAGAGAAAATAGGAAAAAGTGCATATCTGATAGATGTTAAAAGATTCCTTGCAACATAAGAAGAAAAAAACAGATGGAGGAGTGTAATATTATATTATAAGGAACCAGTCATAAATGTGTACTAATGTTTCCCATATCTACCCAAACTACTACGACCTCCAAAACCATAAGGAACCCATACCTTTTTCTTTTTTCTAGCTCTTTGTCCACTTGTTTTATGTTTGCTTCTTTGCCTTGTAATTGGTTAAGATTTAGGAAGAATTGTTACGGCTTCTAGAAGATCAACTTCTACTTCAAGTGCAGTAAATGATAGTGGATTTACAAGATGAGTAGTGGATGATGGATGCTATATAAAAGATTTCATGGATCCAAAAGTAGATAATTTCAGATTTCCTTGTCTTCTCATAGATTTAATGATAATTAATGGAGGATTTACAGGAGTTATCGTAGATCATGCAATAGTTGATGGTGGCTTCAAAATAGATCTTGGTGGCTTGAGAGTAGTTGTTGATTTTGAAGGTTTTATTGGTGCACCAGTAGATCTAGAAAAATTGGTAGTGGGCTTTGCATTAGTTAACTTATTTAAGGATTTATCTTTTTTAGTTCAATTCCATCTACTGGAGTTATTGGAGCACATGATTCCTAGTTTTCATTGAATATATGTGCAAAAGGTAGATCATTTCATTAGGTATTGATATGTATCATTATACTTTAAAGTAATATTCTACTATAATGAAAAGTGGTACTTGTATGAGAATTGCATGTAAAAGTGATTCAGTATCTAGTACATGAACGTGAACCTTAGTTTCTTCCTCTGATAACTAAACTTCCACGTTACTTGTTTCATATGGCAACTAAACTTGCATATTACTTGCTTGATCTGGTTCTTGAACTTGAACATCAATACTTTGCTTTTTTACTTGAACATCACTATCAATTGCACTTTATGGTACATGAAATTGCACATCACTTGTTTCCTATGATATATTAGTAGTAGTTGACTAATTCAAATCAATAGCATTGAACAATAGTGGACATATATCAGTAGCAGTTGAGTGATATAAATCAATAGTAGTTGAGTGGTATAAACCATGAACTAGCAGTTTCATATTTAGTGATATAAATCAATAGTAGTTAATCATTAATTGCACTTATAAACTAGCAGTTGAACCTCATAACAAATACATATACCTATTTCTGAACATCATAGGAGGTCTTAATCTGAATGGTGTCCTGCTAGTATCGTGGAATTAAAATACATAAATTAAAAATTAACCTATTTTCTAAATAAGCAATAATGTCACATGAACTCATATCTGGCATCCATTTCAATGTACATGGTATTATTTTACTAGACTAGCTATCATGTTATGGTACTCTAGTTTGCTATAAAATTAAAAAATCACCCAATTAATCAATGAACATAATGTAATAATTACCTTAATTGAAATTTAAAAAATGCTTACCTTTATACCATGAAATGTTTTGTTATGTCCTTGAGCTTGACATTGAGAACATGTCATAATTATCCCCTTTCTTGACGCCTTCCCATTCTTGATACCATTATTAATTTCATCATCTTCTTTTCTTTGGAGTAAAGTTTTCCTACCCCTTCTTTGAACTACTATTGGTGGTGGCTTGATAGGGGGTAAGTCACTATTTGGCTATAGCTCTCTTCCATTAGTTAGGTTTAAAACATGACTATATGTTTTCAAATAATTGGATAATTTATAGCAACCATCCAAGTAATTTTAAGGGTTCTCATTATTATATAACATAATGGAAACAACGTGATGACATGGTAAACTAGTTAGCTACCATGCCTATAACTGCAAGTTTTTTCTTTCTTATTTACTATAAATTGGTCATCATATCCCATACTTATTAATTGCTAGATCCTGACTATTCTATCCTGCAACACCAACTCATTTATTTAGATTTTTCTATTTTTTCCATGATTTAAGAATAATAAAGGGTTTTGCATCTTTTCATAAAATCCCTTTTCTTTTGGATTCTCCTCATAAGTTATATCCTAATCATTTCATTCATTGCAATGATGCCTTTAGTCCTAGCTTCAAGGATTAAACTATTAAAGCACTCATAAAGATTGCTTGATAACATGTCACACCTAAACCTATCATCAAAATATGACATTGACCAATGGTAAGGATCAATTTCATCCATGTAATTATATGCACCATCACACATTTCATTTAAGGTTTCCATTAATTGCTTAAAAGCATGAACATAACTAGCTCTAACAACATGCTACATTTGATCATTAATATCCTTTCCTCTAAACCTCTTATTAAAGTTAGTATATATATGCCTTACATAAAATTGATATTCTAAATTAGGAAATAAATGCTAAATAGCAAGTATTAGACCCTGTTAAATACCAAATATGACCCTTATTATTAATGTTGACCATAACCCATGCTATAGGGTAGATACAATCATTAACATCAATACCCACAATACTTAATAGTTACCCTCTAAATACACCTTTTAAGAAGCACTCATCAATTGATATAATATGTTGGCAACCATCCTTAAAGACCTCTTTCAAAGGTGATAAATACGCATACATGCCATTAAAAACTTCATCATCTAACTTAAACTTTATTATTAACACCAGGCGTGTCTTCATTAGCTCTAATTTATAATCATGCAACCTTGTAATTTGATCATGTTCATCTCCATCTATAATCTTCCTAGCAATATTTTTTTCCCTCCATGCTTTCAATTTACCAACTTTAGCTTCTCGTCCTTTCTTCAAAGCTTCAATGATTCCAGATAACTTCTATGTAGGGTCAGCCCTGAGTTGCTCCAAATATGCCTCTGTTATCCACTTTGCAGTCACATGCCTTATATTATGGCCCCTATTAGCCAGGTCTATTTCTTCATTAAATTCAAGATACCTAGGCTTATTTGAGGTACCTTCATCATCAGAATCTGAGCATGAAATTAATTCTTCAAAATAATGATATTTAGATTCCTTAAACTCTTCACTATCTTCTTGTAGATATTCATTTTGTAGCTTGTCTCTTTTATTATTCAAGTCAACAAAATTCTCAAACCAAGCATCATCCTCATTTATTTCCTCATCCCCATTGAAACTGTAGTCCAAGTCATAGATGTCAATCATATAATCACTACTATCACCACCATCATGCAACCCTACCTCTGTATTCTCAACATCTACTTCCCTTGAACCCTTCTCTTCCCTTACTTTGAATAACCAACTTCCCCTTCATCATCCCCTTCCATTTGAACATCACCTTCCTCTTGAAAATCAACCTCCCCTCAATCATTAACTTCCCATTGATCATTAATTTTCCCTTGAACATCATTTTTTAAACCTTTTAAATAATCATAAGTACCTACTTCATCATCTCCCTCATCTTTTGAATGATCATAACCTTCCTTTATACTATCACCTTTACCTCTAATTTCTATAACATTTGTTATAGCTATTGATTCCCCAATCCTAGCATACATATCTATACACCTTGATAAGTTCATAGATATAGACATGTCCAATACATCTACATCAGTCTTTAATTTATGCAACCCCTTTGAACCTTCCTTATTTTGATCAAACTAAAAAAATTTTACTTTCTATACCACCCTTAACTCCTTCACCATACTATTTATCTCAATTTTTGAATCTTATCAGCACTACACCAATCAATATATCCCAACTTAATAGAACAACCTTTCATCTTATTATTGATACTAACATAATGCATCTGTATAATTAAGTACTTGGAACTAGGTATTATGTTATGATATATTAGGTACATTAGTTCATAAACATTTAAACAAATAACATGTAATCATTTTAACTTAACAGCTTTAAATCTAGCTTTGAAACCCAACATCTTTAAAACCCAATTAATTCATAAAGATTATCAATTTTAGTAACCAATAAATTAGAAAAGCATAATGACAAACTGATGGAACTTACAACGCTTAGGTGTGTATCCACCAAATGTCCTAATTTCCCAATCGCATATAATTTCTTGAATGTTTTTAGATAACTATTCTTAAACTGATCTTTAAAAAATTTTGATTATTTCTTAAAAGAAAAACATAACAGATTTAAGTTCATATAAATAGTAAGATAATAGTAAAAGTTTTAGGGTTTTCACTTTAACTCTTCGTATTAGTTAACAAATTTGTAATTTCAGATCATTAAATGAAATTAGGTATACAATAAGGGGGGAAATGATATGGTAAAGGGAAACCAATGGGCATTTTAAAGAGAGATGGAAAAATGTAGTGATGTCTTAAACACAACTGACATTTAATCCATGTGGATGCTACATGGAATAGTTTAGTAAAATGACTAGAATATTCTTGGAATATAATTTCATTGACTTTCACATCATCATTTTCTAACAAGAATTTATTCAATGACCAACTTGTGTAATGAAAATAGATTTTTGATGATCAAACATAAAAAATTAATAGTTAGTGTCCACTTTGAAACTTCATCTATAGTTTGGTGACCATTGAAAATATTAACCCCACAAATTTTATATGATTTATAATCAAATGATCCTAAGTTTCTAAGCTTATGTAACTTAGATATGTGATTATTATTTATATGCCCAATACAACAATACCATAAATAAAGTGGATTAAGATTATCAATATTGATTTTCTTAATTTGTATATTTCATATGAGATTAGAATTATCGAACAGATATATACCTGTCGCACCCTGAATTTTGAGTCTCTCGGGCCGATTGGGATGAACCGGGTCTATTCCATCTCTGTTTTGCCTTTACGGGCGTTCCTGGTTCACCCTGGTGCGGTTCAGGGTTCGGTTTAGGGTTGCTTAAGGCACTTTTGTCATTTTGGG
>CANYBF011549139.1:0-14158 GCA_948192965.1 Dalechampia spathulata | reverse complement strand
CTTGTTCTTATAGCTCCATTATTATTTGTTCTTGAATAAATATGTTCATAACTGCTATCCTAGTTGATGTAAGAATCCTGGTTGAATTAGGACTCTTTGATTTTAGCTCTCTGATGACTTTGACCCATGATAGGATTTCCTTGAAGAGTAATCTCCTAATGGAAATAGGAATCCTTGTTGAATTAGGAATCCTAGTTGAAGTAGGAATCCTAGTTGAATTAGGACTCTTTGATTTCAGCTCTCTGATGACTTTGACCCATGATAGGATTTCCTTGAAGTGTAATCTCCTAATGGAAGTAGGAATCCTTGTTGAATTAGGAATCCTAGTTGAAGTAGGAATCATAGTTGAATTAGGACTCTTTGATTTCAGCTCTCTGATGACTTTGACCCATGATAGGATTTCCTTGAAGAGTAATCTCCTAATGGAAGTAGAAATCCTTATTGAATTAGGAATCCTAGTTGAAGTAGGAATCCTAGTTGAATTAGGACTCTTTGATTTCAACTCTCTAATGACTTTGACCCATGATAGAATTTCCTTGGAGAGTAAGTTTGACTTTATTCTACTCAAACCATCAGATCGGTCAATTGTAACTCTGGACCTCCATTTGAAATGCTTCCAATTGATGCCATGATTGAATTTGAAATTCTTATTGTATTGATGTAAAATCTCCATGGTTTGTTTTGTATCAGATATACATAACAAAGTTCAATGAAAGCGTACCGAGTCATATAATTATTATCGATTCCTTTGATGGAATCATATGATTATTATCGATTTCCATAATGGAATCATATAGTATAGGATCTTATCATTGAACCATAGAGAAATATTATGTTCCTACGGGAACTAGAGAATGATGCAGTACCGACACATAGAGAAATGGACCTAGTACAAGACTGTGCATAATTATACAGAAAAGAAATGAAATATTATAGGAAAATTAGAGGGAGAATGCAAAGCATGAATGCATTCTCATAGACATACATTATCATTCATATATCATGAAAATACAGTGGATGAAATGATGAATGTGTCAGACCTTACCCCTCTTATAAGGCATGATATGCTCCCGTAATATGCTTAATAGATTCCACTTCGACACTGAAATTCCAAAACATATCACAAGGGATGTTAAAAATTGATTTTCAACCTTTTCTATAAGTTAAAAGTATTAAAAAGTAAAGTTAAAATCATTAATCAAATGCAGTAGTATAAAAAATTTTATTTGTTTTTTTTTATCATGAAAATGAGGGAATTTAAAAATTTTACTATCATTAAAATAAAAGCTTTCGCAAAGAAGTTTCATAAAATTCAATAAAAGTTTCATAAAATAAAATACTCTATAAGTGATGATGTATTTAAAATCCGGTCATACGATTTTTTATTAACTTAAATAACAACATATATATATAACCAAAACACTAAATAGTTATATAAATAGAATTCAATGTCTTTGGGTATTAACTTAGTAGCATACTTACATCATACTTAAAATAAATATATAGAACATGATAGATACCTAAGAGATCCCCTTTAACAGCCTCAGCTTGCCAGGTATAAATCTCAACTAAGCCTAGCATCTAGCTCTTCTCTGATCTGCGTTCAATAAAATGAACATTGAGTATGACCTCTGCGTTCCAATCCCTTTCTTGTGGAATAAATAGAGATATAATAATAAAATAACATTTTCAAGAAATAAAGTGATCACGTGTCGTAATATAAACAATATCTCCATATAAATAAATTTAATGATGTATAAATCAAATAAAATATTATATGAAAAATGTAAATCAAACATTTAATCTCAATTATAATTAAATCATCAATGTCATCTGTCTCATCCTCTATCTCCGTCTAAACCTATAACCCGGATGGGAGACGGGTCTCAATCCTACCATAAAGGTGACTAATCTCATCTGTCTGGACCATAAGTTACAGCAACGAATCACTGTAACCCGGATGAGAGACAGGTCTCAATCCCATCCCTAGGTGATCATATACTAATAAGTGCGCACCTCTCATTGGGGAGGGATCAAATATCTCAACCTCCGACCTAATGAGGAATATCCTATAATTATTTGTTTGTCTCATCATCATCTATCTGTTACTGGTTATGAAATAAAATTCTTTTTCAAAACTCTTTTCAAATCATATATCAAATATAATAAAATCATATGGAATAAATTCACAAATCAAATAGCCAAGTACAACACATTTTTCATAACTCATTCTGTAATTGATTGTAGAAATCAGACAATTAAACAACCATTTTAGATAAAATCATTTTAAAGTAAACACATAATATTTTTATTATGCATGCACCTCAATAAGGAATCTCATCCACTTCCTTTCCCTTTTTCTACAACGCTTTTTCAACTTACGTACAAATTACAGAATAATTAAAATTCACTTCCTACCTCCATTCATCACACTAAAGTAAATTACTATATTAATCATCTTTAAACCCCTTTTTTCACCTTAATTGACTACTTATCAAAATTACAGAATTCTGACAAAATTTCAGCAGAGTTTCATCTGTAATTCGGATATCCCAATAATATAACTTCATAATCTACCAAACCACCTGTAGAAAATACAATTCCCTTCCTTTAAAACATCATTTCCATGCCTCCAATTCATATTCCAACATAATTCATAGTATATAATACAAAATCTCAAATTAAACATAGTATACAACCATTTACTCTTCCGATATCCTATCCACCTAAAATTTTACACATTATTTATCAAATATCATATATTATCAATCATTAAAACACACTTCCATTATCATACACATTCAAACAAGATAAATACCATAAAACCTATAATAGCCAAAAATGTCCTTTTTAAATAACATTGGTTTTTCTTGAATTCTATTCACCTCAAATCATCATTGCTCATTCTAATTTACACCTAAACATATTCATTCCTCATCAAACCCTTCACTTATGTGCATACCCCTCTTTGATCAAATATACAAGCATATATTGTCATCATTTCACTTCCATTCTTTCATATTTCTTATTATAATAATTAATTTAAATAAATTTCCTTCCATTATTCATCATTTAATCAAACTAAATTACATTTTCCTAAAGAACCCATGCTTGGCCTAAACCTTCATTCACCATTAAAGTCATTTCACATCATTTTAATTTCATCTAAAGCTTAATTCATAGTAAATACATGTTATTCTATCTTATTCTTCCTTAAAATCAACTTAAATCTATCTTAATCAAGAAATCCTGAAAAATTCTTAATCTCTCACTTACTTCCACCAACTTATTCTTCAACTTTCCTAAGGTAAAACTTATACCAAATGATAGAGAATTGAAAATTACTACTTTTGTTATGAAAATCTTTAAAACTTTTCATGAAAAATGGTTAAGAAATTACCTTAAAATGATTTTCTCCTTCTTCTTCTTTTCCCCCTCCAAAATTTTGAATTTTCTCTCCTCCCCTATTATATCTTACTTAATTTAATAAATATAAAAAATATAAGTCTTTAAGTTAGAAAAAGTACCACTTTAATCCTTAAATTTATGAGAAATTGTACTTTAGCCCTCAAACTTTCAATTTTACCAAACAAGTCCCTCCATAAACTTTAAAACATCTTAAATCAATCCCTCAACTTTAATTATTAGCAATTTAATCCTGAAAATTGGACTTTCTAAGATTACCCTTACAAATTTTCCATATTTCTAACTTTACCCTTAAACAATTTCATTAATATCATTTATGTCCTTTTCAATATCTTTAGCTATATTTCAATCTCGAACACCTCCAAATAGCTTAATAGAATCCCCAATTTACTTGGAAGAAGATTCCATAGCTTAAATCATCTAAAACAGCTTACACGATTGAAAATTACGCATTTCCTAGGGAGGTTACCCATCCTCCCCACTTAAGCAAATTTAACTTTAATACTTTTAATTCATATATTAAACTTAGTTTCTATCCCAAATTTTATTCTCTTCCATTATATTTCTTGTCCCGAATACGTAATATTTAGTCTTCATGTTTGACCCGATTAAGCTTGTGTAACTTAATATAAACTTAAGTTCATTGTTCTCAAAATTTACATTTATACCATTAGTTCAATTCTTAAGAATTCATATACACATTCTTCTAGCCTCTATTTACGGGTGTAACAGAATGCACTACAATTGTGCTTGTATATGCAGCTTGAATAGTAATACTTATATTATGTACTTTTGTTATGTGTAATATTAATACCACTTTATTATGTAAAATTAAATATATAAATCTCATATAATGAACAATAGTATGAGTATGCATGACAGATATATGATATATGCACAAGATATAATGGATGCATACTATTTTGTATTGATATTACCCATGTTTACAGCTATCATCAGATTACAGATACACATGATATAATATAACTAAATAAATTAAAAAGCAAAAATTTTTCACAAATCTTTACAGATCTTTTGTAGGATAATTAATAATTTCCTTACTTAAAGGGTTGTTAACTATTCTACGAGAGCATGTTACATTGGGTTTGGGTATGACAATTATGCTTAATAATAGAAATTGGACCACCATTGTTGGTGGGGAATCTTAAACCATTATATTAATTTCCATGGTTAGTTGAATGTTGTCAACCAAAAGTAAAGACATATTGAAAAGTTGAATATGTTCATCATGCAATCTAAATATCCTTTTTCATGTATGCAAGTTTTTGACTTTACTTTTTTTTGTTAGATAAGAGGTCAAGGTATCATTCATTAATCTTTCCTTGCCATCCTCTCTGCATTGCCTTTGTATACTATCTAAGAATTTAAAGTAAACAAAATCTGCAATTTTTTTTAAAAATTTCTAGCATATTAAATATGAAAAACCATACTAAAAGGAGAGATGCATAAATTAAACCTTTTAAAAGAAGAAGTTGATAAAAAAATTATGCTAATAGACTACTATAATATCATGGGATCTAAAAGCATAAGTAACTCACTACTCCTCTAAGCACTCTTAAAATATCTTAACATGTGCTCTCAAATGCTTGTTGGATGACTCTAACCTAAAATGACCTAACTTACACTACATTGAAATAGATATATGCTCTTATATAGTAATAAAAGCATAATAAGAGTTGGAGAAGGAATAAAAGTTAAAGGTAATGATAGGTGGAAATGTGATAACAAGAAGAGGTAGAGTTATAGAATATGTATGAGTAGATGATTATGTTTTGTAAAACATGGATGGAGCAATAAGAGTTTGTAAACTTGAAGCAGTTAAGGAAGTACTAAAAGTAGATAAACTAGCAAACATCAATGGAGCATCATAACCCAATGATGATGCTTATGAATATCTAAGTTCCCTACCATGACATAAACCTCTAATCATCTATATTTGGAAAAAAACATAGAAATAAATTACTAGAACAATAAAATTAATTTAGTTATAAAAATATCATTATTTATATGTATTTGAATTATTTATATATTAATCATTTTATATTTTATTTTATTCATTATGATATTATTGTTCATTTTCATATACTTGAACAATGCTACTTGATTCCATAATAATTTAATCTTTGCAATGTTTCATCATTTTCATCTAAATCAACTCAGCCACTTATTACATTTTATAACTATATATTTTGATAAATCTAAATATATGATTATCTAAAGCTCCTCTTCATCTTCTTCTTGAAAATTTATGTTTTAAATAGCTTCCTCATTTATAATAACTTCCAATTGAGATCATAATTTTACCTTACAAACTATTTACCAATCAATTATACGTCTACACAAGTTTGAATATGATAAATAATATACTTTTTATAGCTTGATGCAAGAATGAATACTTCATTTTTATTAATTATCTATTATAATTAACTTTCATAAGCCCAAACTTCTTATAGGTTTTAATACCCAAATTTGGTAGTTGATCAAACTAGTTACACTTAAAGATGATAATACTCATAAAAGGCTAGTCAATGTACTATTATTCTATAATTTTTACAAGAAACACATAGTAATCATTTGCATCATACATATAAGCTGAATCGTTAATACAAACACTTATTTTCATAGACATTATTTTTAATACATGTAACTATTCATGAAATTTATACTTGTTTGTAAAGTACATTGGATATGGTGTCATAGTTACTAATGGTCCTTTAGCTAATGATTTAATAAAAGTATTTTTTATGTCATTGTTCTTGACTTATTATTAAAAAGTATATTATTAATATTAAAATTTCTTATAATGATGATTACGTTTCTATTAAATATATTAATACTAACATAATTTTGAATTAGCTTACAATATATGTTCTTAGATTATAATCCATTGCTCCTTTGGATGTATCCTGATAATATTCATATAATTGGTCAACAAATATTATGTTAAATTGTAAGTGATTTATTAATTTCATATTGCATTACATATATTTTATTTAAATTTATTTCATTTACTTGATTTATGGTTGAATTTCCTTATAATTTAGAATAATACATTTTCAAGACATACTTTACTTAATTTCTTTTAAGTATCTTATCTTAGCCATTCCTTATGAATGCCTTAATAATGAACATGAATTACCTTCAAATTCATAAGAAACATTACCACTGTCATCGTTACTACCATCATCATTTCTTTGTCTCTTGATCTTTAATGAACAAATAAGATGTAATGACTACAAGATGATGATGCATCCTTAACTAAATATACATTATAAATAATAACCTTGGACTCTAACTTTAGTTTTAACATCATCTTTTAAATGTCATGAAAATCTTAAATGGGTACAACTAATGATAATGCATTGAACTTACAATTCTAGCTTCATATGACCAATGAATTAAAAGATATTACTTATTATTAAAGAAACTTGATGAAAATATATGTTAAAGCTTTATAAAGTAGCTTTGGTATTTTTTATTGTGAATTAATCATTTACTTAATTAATAACTTATTAACTATTAATATTTCTAAAATAAGCTTCACTTAATCAATTTGTGTTACATATGAGTAGGTAATGGTTCATAAAAAGCTATTACTAAAAGATGTTGCATAAATAAGCAGAAATCATGACTTTTCACCTTAAACAATTGATACTTTTAGATATCAACATTATGACACAAACTAGAAACATTTGCATTTGAAAATTTAACATTTTTGAACCAAATACATAGAGTAATCTTGGCACTCTTATCTTAAGTATAATATGCCTTGGGATATCTACATATTTGTGGATATCTTTCTAAGCCTTTTCATTCATAAAACAATTTCAAATTCTCTCTAGATTTTGCATTATCTTTTATTTAAGGTCCATATTCATTATTATGTTTAAAATATTATTGAAGATATTTTCTCAATATGCATAATATTGACATTTTTTTAAATAAGCAATGATATTAAGCTAAACGTGTTTAGTTTGTTGTTTAATATAAGTAAATATTTTTATTCTACACCTTATTTTTTTAATCTAAGGTAATAATGCAACAACTTGATTTGATGATTACCTTTACAACCCAACATAAAATCTTTTCAGTACACTTTTGTCCTCACTCACATGCTTCTTAAGAATACTTTCCAAGAGGTCACCTATCCTAATAATGCTCCAAGCTAAGCACGCTTAACTATAAAGTTTTTATAGAATGAGCCCTGAAAAGGTAGGTGCACTTTCTTGGTATGGATAATACACATCTAATCACTTAAGCTATTCTTAATTGTACAGTCTTACACCTACACAATCTCGAAATCACTCAACTATGCAACCCTATTCCTACATAGTCTCAAGATCCCTCTACTTCTGGTATGGGATCATTTCATTCATGTGCCACTCTACCTAAAAGCTTGCCAGGAGCCGATCTTTGTCTATGCTCTCTCCAGCACCAACATTCACTCATTGCCCTCATTAGCCTCGAGTGTCATAAATAACCTAGCCCATTTAAAAAATGTAATTATCTTATCTAAACTATTTATGTGTTTAATTTGTATTAGAAATTTTTGCATCATTTTCCCTTAGTTCTTGAGTATAAAATAATTATTATAATAATTAATTACATGAATTAATATGAGTGACATACCATTATATTAATCATGTACTTAGAGAATAATATAAAAGGCAATACAACTAAAATTTACAACATAAATTGAATAAAATACACAATAATTCAAGAACAAAATGAATTTTCAAATTATATAATAAGATAATATAATGGATTCTCCACCTTCCTATGGAAAATCTACTAAACAAGACTAAGGTTGATTTTTAAATTACTATGGAATATTTTTGTTCCATCTATTTATATTTTTCATTGTTAATCAACAATAACAATATAATATTCAATCATTAAGGAGACATGTTATGAATATAAATTTCTCCAAGTATTTGAATACAATTAAACAAATAATGACTTTTAAGATAATCATAATGAGTACCAAAGTACCAATCATTTATCTTAAGTTACTTCTATATTTTTTAAAAGATCTTGTATTTAATTGATTAAAATATGAGAATTAAATGTTAATAATTTCCTTTTGTACATGATTTCTTAAATCCATCATTGTAATATAATAATTTTATTATTTTACTTCATTTTTATATATAGATGATATTCATTCTTCTAGTTAACATAATAAAAAAAATAAGTATAATTACTTTATGTTAATAAATAAATTTATATGTTATCCATAAATATTCAACGTATTATAACATGATACAAACAAGGCTAAAAACATTCATGAAGCATAAACCATTTATTTGGACCAAGGGCGAGCAGATCAAGCTTTAAACCAAAACATCGAACCAAACCAATAAATTTAGATTGATTCAATTTTAAAATTTTTGAATTTTAAAATATTTAATTTGGTTTAATTTAAGAACAATTAAATATTTTTGTTAAAAACTAAAATAACTCAAACATGAATGTAAAAAATTGAATAGAAATAAATAAAATTGACAATCTATTTCGTTAAATTTTAAAATTGATTAAAATTTGATTTGGTTTAGTGTTGAATTTTAAAAATTTTAGTTCGGCTTAGTTATCAAACAAACTGAATGCCTGAAACATTTTCATGTTTTAAATAAGAAAATGCTTCCAAATGTGGAATATGTTATCAAAATGCATAGAAACAACATGGAGAGTTATGTTGGAGCTATTAAAAATATTTCTAATCAATTTAAGTTAGACTCATGAGGTATCATAAGTGAGAAAATGTAATTGGATCTAATTTTAAGGATGCTTGCATAATACTTAAATGAACAACTTTAATTATTTATGCAAAATTAGGTTGAAAATGAACTATACAAATATGAAAACTTCATTTATGGATGTTTGGAAGAGCTCACATAAGTTAACAAAATTGGGCAAAAAGACCAGTTAAGAGATGATGTGTTTTTAAGGTCATTTTATGTTATGTTTAGTTTAGTTTAGTTTTCGATGAATGAAGCATAAATTGGGTAATTTAGTAAGTGTGTCAAAGTGAGTCATTTAGGCTATTTATTTTACTTGAAGCTTAGCCTATTACGCCTGAATTGTGAAAATATGCTCTCGAAAAATGATTAATAAAAATCATGCAATTAGGAATTCATTAATCATCTATAAAGGATTTGTAAATTTTTTTTTTATCTTTAATGGGATATATCTGATCTATATTTCTAACTAATCTTTTGATAACCTATGGCTTTATCATCACCTGTTCATATGAAATATCTATACATAAAATTATGGCATGCCATTAAGTAAACACTGAATATATATATAATTATTATAATTTAAAACAAGCCACACATTTGATGATTTTAGTAACTCTACTATTTTACAAATACAAAATATTTTACTATCCATAATTATACAATGATAATTGCATAAACAAAACATCCACTAGAAATACATTGTGTTGCCGAAAATGTATTCTAAGAATCATACAAGGCTTGGAGAATCCTAACTACTCTAATGCTTTACTAACCCAAATGTCTCTCTGAAATACTCTAGCCTACGTTTGTCATATCATAAACATTAAATATAAAACTTAATGGTATCTAATAATAATTATGTTATGAATAAAACTCAATTATCTTAAATAGTACAAATATAAATAATAAATAAAATAATTAAAGAAATACATAGTGATTAGTCAATATAAATATAGTAACAAATAAAATTATACAATCAATAATGAATTATCATTATAATAATTTTCAGTGATTAATTCTGTGTATCATTTGTCTTTCTCAGTCATAATATCATTTTGTACATCAAAATAATAGCAATAATATGCTTAGTATCAATGAATGCAATTATGAATTCCATTCCTCTGTTCTCGTAGCATTGATATGCTATATGGTAATGAATGCAGATATGAGTTTGCATTTCTTTATCCTCTATCATTTCATCACTTCTCATTGAATTCACCTTTTTTTGTGAATTCATCATTTCTCTATGATAATATCAATCTCTGTCTCTGATTGTGCACAATCTATACTAAGTATATTTTCAATAATTTATTTTCCCAGTATCTCTCTATATTTTTTTCTCTTCGTATCATTTCAATATATAAATGTACTAACATCTCCCTTATTTTACCCTTTTTATATATTTATATGTATATAGTTATGCCTCCCTTATTCTTCAAAATGTCATGCAAATGATTTATGATGCATGACGTTATCATGTATGTATTTACATAATGATGGCACAGTTATAAATCAATAACATTCTAAGATACATCAATATATCACATATCCAGCATTAATAAATAACAATAAAATATTCATAATATTTTATGGTACGATGCTTGAATCATTAATCTTTTATTTTACCTACAAATTTATTATTAAGCATAACTTATTTTAGTTTTACCTTTATCTATATGTGAAATAGGAGTAGTAATTCCTCTATTTTCCTTACTTGCACACCAGTTTCCCAGTGTTTAAATCAATTAAATTATATGCTTATTTAACTATTCATACACATATATATATAATACGTGCATTAACTATTGAATGTTGAACCACTTAATATATCAAATTCTATTATTGGCTCCATAATATCGCATCTGATAGTTAATACACATTCACCCATAATTTAAATAAAACCATATATTTCTTTAAACCTATACATTGTAACTAATTACATATGATTATATCTTTAATATTTGTATATTTAATAAATGTGAGTAATCATTCATAATACAACATTGCTTGATTTAACTAATTCTCATATCATTCTCACTTTTTATGTTGGTATATTTGCTTATATGAGTAGCATCCTTGTTCTTACTTAATTACATCATTATTTTGGCTGTATTAGGTGTATTTATTATCCACCTCATCTATGTTGGAAATTTAGTTTGTTCCTTCTCTTATGTGCTACAAATTATTATACTATTTTACCAAATAAAAAAGAGGTGATATTTCTTCTATAATTACCATCTATAAATAACACATTTTCATTTCCACATTAGGATTAATTAAGTTGCTAATTATACTCTTATGTCTTTTATATGTGTGTTAATCTTAAGATATATATATATATATATATATTTATATATCACTTAAACAACTCTATTTAATAAGTGAATGCAAGACCTCCCTCATCTATCTTTAAATATTATATTGAAGAATTTACTACATAACCAATAACTCTTAATTATGTAATTAAATTGTGTATTTATTGTTCTCATGCAAGATATGTAAGCAGGAAAAAATTCTAGCTAACAGTACATAAAATAGCATATACATATGTATTTTCTCAGTTTAAACTATGTGCAATAACACGCATAAAGCAAGTGGAAATTTCCAATGTAATTAGTCAATGTCATAATAAATTTTAAGTTGCTTAAGTCAAGTATTTAGTTGCTTAATTCAATAGCACTAATGCCAAGTTAAATGCCATACTAGTAGTTATTAATTCAATGCTTATTGGGGGGCAATCCAACAACTATCCACCTTGATAACCACATGTGTGATTTGCGTTTCCAGCATGTAAATACATATATACATGTCCACACCTATTTGATATCCATACAATAGTTTTGGCTAAGCTGAAGTGTAAAACACACCTTCACTCAATCAATCATGCATATAACTAGTTTCAAGGCCTTAATAAAATAAATTATACATATATATTATAAAGCTTATAGATACTGCTCAGTGATAGACTTAATAACTCTTTGAATATACAATAATTATACTTACTCTTAAGAGTAAAAGATTATAAGATATTTATTTGGTTAAAGAATTGCAAAATTTATGTGCAATGATCAAATTCTTCTCAATTCAAGATTTATGTCTTGAATTTCTTGGATTTAGACACAAATATCATTGCCATATTAGAAGCTTGATAATTCAGGAATTAACTATACAACCAAATGATTTTCAAGATTTTCTTAATACTTTTGATTTTCTCTCTAACTTAGCCTAATTCTTATGCATCATATCAGTTTGACATTCTATCCAAGATTATAGTTTATGTAGACCAGTACTATTAAATATTTATGGATGGTCTTTATCATACTATTCCATAATTGTTAAATAGTTAAAGCATACATAAAATCAAGGATAATTCATGTCATATATGCTCAGCTAGAATTGATAAGATTACAGCAACTAGTCCTATCGTAAGTTTTCTTGAATTATGTTATTTATAGATTTAGAGTTGGTATTTATAAACATTATGTATATAGCAGAAAACAAAAATCTTATTCTATTTATAGAGCTGGGATGTTTCCAAGAAAAACTAATGAAGTTAGTGCTTGTGGCAGCACAAATAGTCAATCTCATAATTACTTAAACTCATCAATTCTTACTATATAGTTTCCATATACTTGCAAGTATCGATTATAAGAAAGGAAACATGGCACAGGCCTTAAAGAAAATACCTCAAGGTTATCATGTTAATAGCTTGCTAACATCAAATTCAAATTATATAGATATCTGAGAACCATTTCTTAATAATTACATTAAGCACACAACTCAATAATTCTATTATCATTCATAGCAATCATAATACACCCATGTTAATCAATTAATTGTATATTCATATACATATTCAAGCTCAAGATTCTTAATTACCTTAAATCATATGGTTGATGGTAGATTTCCCAATAATAACCCTCCTTTAAGTACTATGAATATTGATAGTAAACAAACTACTAACTCACATCCTTAACCTATTTCCACCACCAAAAGCCCTTTTATTTTTCGTTAGAGAATTGTAAGTTTGCTAACCAGGGTGCACCTTCTAAATTCCTTAGAGAAATCAAGTAAAGGATTTTATTCCACCACCCAACAAGGTAATGCAACAGCCAACTCTCTATATACAACTTATTAATAAGTATATTTATATATATTAATTAGTAATTATTAAATTGTTCTATTAATTATTAATTATTAATTATTAATTATTAATTATTCTATTAATTCCCCTTTATACCTTTATTAAGTTATTCATCTCATTTAATTAGTTATTTAGTTATTTAGTTATTCTGTTATTCTAGAAATCTTAATATAGAAATCTAAAATATTAATTAACGTAATTATACTTACCTATAATTAAATGCTATGTATAATCTAATGATCACTCAATATATATATACTGCTCATAAAAGATTCTAACTTATCCCTTATTTAAATTATTCATTCCCTATTTTCTTCTATCATAAAATTTATCAAATATCATCAACCTTTAATACTTGACCAATAATCATTCCTATATTGATTATAATTACATTTTTTGGCAATACTAGTGTTATAAGCATCTATATATTTAAATGAACTTATTTATTCAAGAACAAATAATAATGGACCTATAAGAACAAGTTTTCTACAAGTGCTATTTGAAGCTTAAAGAGGTGCCTAAGGCCATAATATTTCTTGGGGTGAATTTAGAAGAGACTGGAGCCTAAAGGATGCCCTTTGAGTCTAATTATGAAGCCATAGCCTTATTTCATAAGCGTATGGAGTAGTTAGCCATGCTGGTGTTAGTGTATGCTCTAGAGCATAATGTGTATTTGTACTATACATTTTCATTAATAAAGGCATTATTCATTATATAGTATAATGTTTTAAATGAACTTATTTTACTTGGAGTATTAAACTATATATTGAAGTCCATGATATTGGAACAGTGCAGAAGAATCCATAAAGAGTTTATGGAATGAGAT
>CANYBF011549032.1:0-20413 GCA_948192965.1 Dalechampia spathulata | reverse complement strand
TTCTCGGGTGTTCGGAATATTTAGAATCGATAAGTAGAATGTTTGGTAGGGTTTAGCTTAAGAAAAGGAAGAAGAAACATAAGGCAAAACGTCTGTTTTCTTACCTTAAAAGTCAAATATAACGTCGCGTACGGTCGTACGGACATTGGTATGCCCGTACCGACGCTAAAAGCCTGACAAACCAAAAACCTGCGAGTTGTGGTACGGCCGTACCACCTATTGGTACGCCCGTACGGGTACTGTTCATCTGACAAATTAAAATTTTCCTGCGAGCAAATCTGATTCCTGCGAGTTGCGGTACGACCGTACGCCCTTCTGGTACGCCCGTACGCACTCGAGGCCCTCAATACCCTATTTTTGCTCACCTCGTACGACCGTACGGCCAACCCGTACGCCCGTACCACTCTCTAAAATTGCATAACATGCCTATTGGCATGCCAAACTCACCTGTAATGCTCCCAAACCTCCTAACTAACCTGATACACACTGCCAAAATACCCCTTTACCGTACCGCGGGGGCTCCGCTCCCGCACCCTCGACCCATAACTCACGAATCTCCCCCTGATGGGCAGATGTTGTCGCTCCGCTCCATTCCAACATCTGCCCCTATACCAGTACAAGGGCTATACCTAACATAACACATACCCAATCATATACACAAAGCCGTCCCTCATCCAACCGAGAAGACACGCTTCCTAATAAGGCGACGACACACAATCAACCATATAGAATCATATATATAGCACACAAGCATGAAACCACCAATGCAAACATTCATTCACAACATACATCATCATATACGTATGGCAATCCTACCATACATCTACGCATATGCACACATAAAGACCTAACTCCTAGGGTCTCTAATGTGGGTGTAACAGGGTGCGTCATGGGAATCTGTAGATCGGCGAAAAGGTACGAGAGCCATTTTAATTCGCAAACTATCTTTGCCATGCTGTGATATTCTGCTTCTGCGGTGGAACGACTCACTGTGGCCTGTTTTTTAGTTTTCCACGAGATAAATGCTTTACCCATAAAAACGCAATAACCGGTAAGTGATTTTTTGGTTTTCTTACAGGCAGCCCAATCAGCGTCGCAGAAGGCTAACAGTCTTGTTTCGTTTTCAATAGGGAAAAATAAGCCATGGTTGGGACTACTGCGGAGATACTTGACAACATGTAACGCAGCCGAGTGATGGCTCTGGCGAGGTGTTTGCATGTGCTGGCTCAGTTGCTGGGTTGCATGTGTGATGTCAGGCCTCGTTAGCCCTAAATACAGGAGCTTTCCCACCAAGCGTCTGTAGGCCGCAGGGTTTTCTAGCAATTCACCTTGATCTAGATCCAGAGACTGACCCCGTGGGAGTGGGAAAGCGGCTGCCCTGGCCCCTGTTAACCCGGTTTCAGCCACTAGATCATCAATGTATTTCTTCTGATGGACGAACATACCAGAGTCAGAATAAGACACCTCGAGGCCCAGAAAGTAACGAATGGATCCCAGGTCCTTTATCGTGTATTCATTATCCAAGAAAGTTTTAACCTTTTGTATTTCAAGTAACTGAGGCCCAGTAATGAGAATGTCATCAACATACACTAGCAGGGTGAGAAAGTTCCCTGCAGTGCCTTAGGTGAACAAACAAGTATCATTCTGCGACTGTTGAAACCCGTAAGTGAGCAGTTTCTCTTTTAATTCCCTGTCCCACATTCGACCTGCTTGTTTTAATCCATATAAACTTTTGATTAGCTTACAACACTGACCTGGTTTTGCTTTTAAGTAGCCATCCGGAGGTTTCATGTACAGTTCCTCCTCAATTCGTCCATGTAAATAGGCGTCATTGATGTCAAGTTGCTGTACAGGCCACCGCTTGGAGGCTGCCAACGCCAGGAAAACTCGCACTGTTATATGTTTGGTGACAGGAAAGAAACTGTCATGATAGTCAATGCCAGGAAGTTGATTATACCCCTTTGCCACTAACCTGGCTTTGTATCTGGCTATGGACCCATCAGTGTTATATTTTATCCTGTAAACCCATGTAGATTCAATTGCCTTTTTGTTTGCTGGTAACGAAACTAACTCCCATGTTTCATTTTGCTCCAGGGCTTTCAGTTCTTCCTCCATTACTTTCACCCAATTGCTGTCCTGACTGGCGACTCGAAAACTGGAAGGTTCTTGGTGAGCATGCACAAGAGCAACCGTGTTTGAGTAAAGAGGGGTGAAATTTGGAAAAGAATTGAAAGGTTGGGGGTTAGTCAAAGCCACAAAATCATTCAGCCAAGGAGGTCTGTGTCTACTTCTCTCACTACGCCTAATTTGTATTTCCAAAATATTACCACTTAGCTCATGGTGACATACGCTCTCTTCAAGTTATTCCTCAGGTACCACAGGAATTGGTACTTCCTCAGCTGTTACTACTTTCAAATCCTTGTAAGGAAAAATCTCTTCACAGAATCTAACATCTCGTGAAATTAGCACTTTTTTTTCATTAATATCATATAACTTGTATGCCTTATAGTTGCCTGCTAGACCTAAAAACACACACTTTGATGCCCGGGAGGTAAATTTGGTTTTATGAGGATCCAAATTTGTAGCATAACATAGGCAACCAAAGGTCTTATATTGCTCATAATCCAGTTCTCTTTTGTGCAGTTTCTCAAAAGGAGTTACCCAGTTCAACACCACGGATGGGAGTAAGTTAATTATTTGTGTGGCATATAAAACGGCTTCGCTCCAGAAGCTTATAAGTAAACCTGATTGGAACATTAAGGCCCTAGCGGTCTGCAGTAAGTACTTGTGTTTTCTCTCTACTACTCCATTCTGCTGTGGTGTGTATGTACAGCCAAATTGGTGTTGTATGCCTCTTTCTCGTAAGTATGTACTACACATTTCATTCTTAAATTCGGTGCCATTATCACTTCTAATGATTTTGACATGCGCATCAAACTTGTTTTCATTTTCTGCTATGAACTCCTTTAAAACCTGATAGACCCGTTGCTTATCCCTAAGCATGTATGTCCATGTTGATCTAGAGAAATCATCCATAATTGTTAAAAAATATGTAGCGCCAGTAAAAGACTATCTCTCATAGGGTCCCCGTAGATCTACATGCAAAAGCTCAAGTATCCCTTTACTGCTTATGGTACTTCTTCCAAAAGGTTTTCTTTCTTGTTTTGCATACTGACATACATCACAGAAAACAGGAAAATTTTCTTTAATGATTGAAATAGTTCTTACACGGGCTAACCTTTCTCTTGATACATGTCCCAGTCTTTTATGCCATATTACAGGGTCAGTACTATTATCTGTCGTATTACTGCACTGTTCTTGTGTTATTGGAATCTCTGATAGAGTATATAGACCTCCTTGTTGTTTCCCCGTAGCTAAAGTTTCATGGGTTGTAAGGTCCTGCAAGATACATTTATCTGAGTAAAAAATGACTGCTACGTTATTATGTTGTGTTAACTTGTTGACAGATAAGAGGTTATGATGAAAAGTGGGTACACACAAAGTTTCTCGCAGGGTTATTTTTGGGTGCAATTGCATGTAACCAGTGCTTGTCACACTTTGGTGCTTTCCATCAGGAAAGTATACTCTAGAGTTCATTTGGCTTGGTGGTTTGAGGTTGTTTAATTTGGCTGGGTTATTTGTCATGTGGGAGGTTGCTCCTGTGTCTACTATCCATTTCCTGTCCAATTTAAGAATTGCATTATCAGAATAGTATGATAAGGGATTCATACCTGCACTGTCAATCACTGATGCACATCCTTCCATTTCCTGAGTCTCTCCTCCTTGTATATACTTTTGCATCTCTTGTTGTACTATATTTGCTATCTCTGTGGTCCAGGTCCCCTTATGCATCTCCAGTGGTTCTTCCATGATAGCATTCGCCCTCTCCTTTTTCTTCTTAGGATTAGCAAACCATTCAGGATAGCCATGTATTTTGTAGCATGTGTCTTTAGTGTGTCCTATCATGTTGCAATGACTGCATTTCAGATTTGTTTTGTCCCTGCAATAGAAAGTCTTTTGTGTCTGATTACGTATTGCTGGATGAGATCTTACTTGCATCACTGCTAAGGCTTGATTGCCATTGTACCCTGACTGAACCTCCCTTTGTTTCTCCACACTTAACACCATTGCATATGCTTTGTTAATACTAGGTAAAGGTTCCATGATCAAAATTTGATTCTTAACATGGTCATATCCTTCGTGTAATCCCATCAGAAACTGCATAACTCTGTCACTATTCTCGATACTCTTCAGGTTTTCTGCATTCTCACAGCTACATGTTTGACTTGGTCTGATGCAGGAAAGTTCATCCCATAGTTTCTTCAGCTTTGTAAAATAGATCATAACAGACATATCCATTTGAGTTAAGTTGCTTATCTCTCTTTTGATTTGATACATTAAAGGGCCATTACTCTCGTCGAAACGTTCCTTTAACTCTTCCCATAACATTTTTACAGATATTGCATAGATGAAAGACTCAACCAAATCCTTAGCCAGCGAGTTTAAAATTCAGGAGATTACCATTGAATCGGCCTTTTTCCATTGAACATGCTCTGCTGTGTTGATTGTTGGTTCTTCGACTGTTCCATTAATGAATCCTAGTTTCTCCTTTGCTTGTAGAGCTAGCATCATCGATCTACTCCAGGGAATGTAGTTCCTACCATTTAACTGGACGCTGACAAGTATAAGTCCAGGTTGATCGGAGTTGCTGAGTGAAGCAGGATTTGCCATCGGACTGTTAAGGTTTTCACCGAGTCTTGGATTCGCCATTTTTAGGGTTTTGCAACAAAAGTTTGTTAGGGTTGTTAGAGCTTTGCAACCAGGCTCTGATACCATGCAAAAAATATGGTTTTTATGTATTGAAAGCTTGTATTATATAGTTGTAGTATACGTATTTATAGTATACATTTGGCTATGTAATGTAACTTGGGCTCTACTCTTTTTAATATGGGCCCTACAAGGCTTTGTGCGGAGTGGGAGAAAACAAAACGGCAACGTAGTGCCGTGTCCCTTCAGTTCCAATTTAGGGTTTACTTCCCTCTCACGTGTTTGGCATTCTGTCATTAGCAGACTTCCAAACTCCCTCGACCTTTCTCCTGCCGCCTCTGCCTCTTTCATTCACCCGAGGCCTGTTCTCTGTTATCAAACCCTCTGGTTCCTTTGATACATTTCCTCCATAGATAATACTGTCATCTTCCTTTTCCTTGATAGACCTAATCGTCTCTTCATAAGATAAGAAGAGGAAGGAGCTCAATGTACAGCCCAGGCCGTTCACTATCATTCTGTCAGCCAGTAAGCCCAACAAACCCATACTCGTTAATTTACTTAAGAAAGGAAAATTGATGTCACTCCTAATTAATCTGACAAGTCATCCTCAAATTCCTCCTCTTTTCCCTCGATTTCTTGCAAAAGCTAGTCTCAAAGCAATGTCCGACTGACTGATTGCCCACCCATCCGCTCGTCAGTCCTAATTTTATCCAACAACAGGTAAGTCATTTTAAAAACTATTTTATTTTAATATTCAAATTAATAAAATTATATTATTTAGGTTATTAAAATTAGTTGAATTATTTATTATTGAAATGAAAATGTATTAAGTTGTTAAAAATTAATTTAATTGAACTTTCTAAAATTAGTTTAATTAATTAAGTTAATATATAGATAATTATTTTTATTAATTTAATAAATTAGATAAAATAATAAAAATTACAAAATATATAATTTTATATTTTTTTACATCTTTAGAATTATTTAAACATGTTTCAATAATCTTAAATCCCGTTTAGTGAATTTTTCATTAGAATTATGATAATCCATTAAATTGTCTTGTTGAACAGTTTAAAAGTTTATTGCCATATATTAATAACATATTAATTATACATAATTCATATATGTTTTAAAATTAAATTGAATCATACGTTCTTTGAGTACATCATAATTACAATATTTTATCATATGTATCATGGCATTCATGACAAATTATTATATTTACTATTACGTACTTGAAGAACTATGAGGAGATGCTATCTAAATTTTAAAAATATGTATAAATTATACATAATTATTATATGTAAGATGTAAATTTTTAAATGGGTTAGTTTCTTACCTTAGGTGGGAGGTTTAAGGAGTATATTATTAATTAATAATTAACTTATATTAATTAATAGAACTAAATTCAAATTTTTTACATATGGAAAGATTCTTTAAACCTTTAAATAATGTAATTGAATCCACAACATGCTCATCATTTGAAGCAAGTATTGCATAAAAGAAAACTTGAGTTAGTGTTGAATTTAATCTAAATGATTTTATTGTTCATCTTAGGCTTCGAAAGTCAATTGAAAAATATATTATTGAAATTAGAGATCAAGTGAGAAAAGAGTATTTATTGAAGGTTACATGTCAACTAATTGGTCATAATTTTTCTTGAAAATAGTAGAAAAATCAATTTAGATGTTTTAATCAAGTGTGGTTTGAGAAGTTTGATTAATTAGAATATAGTGTTAAGAAAGATATATTGTATTATTTTTATTGTTATCTTTTTAAGTAGTTAGATGATAGATTTGAGAATAATATTTTCCTAATATTAAGGTTTAATAATTGAAAGAAAGCTATTCAAGTTTTTAATGAATGTATTGGTACGGTTAACAATGATCATAACAAAGCTAAGTGATATTATGAAGCTTTCAAAAATCATAGATAAAGTATATCTCATGTGTTATATGCTCATAGTAAAGAGATGGAGATTGTATATGAAGCTCATTTAACTGTTGTTCTATGTATGGTAAGGTTTTTCATATTACAAGGTCATGCTTTTTATGGTCATGATTAATCTTTTAGCTCTTTGAATAAGGGAAGCTTTCTATATATGTTGAACTGGTATGGGGACGAGGTTGAGAGTGTTAAATCTATGCTTAATGAAATGCTCTTATTAATATTCAATTGACTTTTCCATAAACACAAAAAGATTTAATAAGAGCTTATGCAAAAGAGACTAGATAAGTAATTATTGATGAAATTAAAAATAGAAAATTTTCTTTACTTGTCAATGACTCTCGTGATAACTCAATGAAGGAGTAAATAGTTATGATTGTGAGGTTTATGAATAAACAAGGGCAAATTGTTGAAAGATTTTTTTATCTTTAACATGTTATTGACACTTCATCTTCTTCATTAAAAGTGATTTTGGATAGTTTATTTGCTAAATATTGTTTGTTCATTTTTAAACTTAGAGATCAATGATATGATGAAATATCAAATATGAGAGAATAATTTAATGGGTTGGAGATACTAATTTTAAATAAAAAAAATTCATATGCCTTTGATGTTCATTGTTTTACCTATTAGTTGTAATTGGCAGTTGTTTTTATTGCGAAGAATGTTATGGTTGTTAATGAATTCTTTAGTTATATAAGCATGATTATGAATATTATGGATGCTTCTTATAAAAGAAGAGATATATTACTTCAAAAAATAACATGAGACCATTGTGCAAAAATTGGAGAAAGTGAAATTATTTTAAGAAGTAAACATTAAGAAACTAATCTTGTAAGACTTAATGACTATTAGATTAAAACATATGTAAGATAGCCTAAATACATTTTAAAATTTTTTAAAACACATGTTTTCATATAGATCTAGCAATCAAATCTCATAAAAATAAATAAAGAGGAATATCATGACAAAAGGTTATAACTACTTACATGTTTATCATCTCCTTTATTTTTAATCATCAAAAAGGTTATAACTAACCTTTTTAATACCCAAGCAAGAGGATCTTCAAATTATCCATACAAGAAGGAGAAAGAGATTGGTAAAAAATTTTTATCAAATATTGTTCAAGAGACTAATATGAATACGTAAAAGAGAAAGAATGGATGCCTTTTGATTTGCTTTTGCTTCTAACTTGATTAATGAATCATGTCTTTTCCTTTAATGGAGTATTTCAACTTTTAGAAGATGAAAAGAAGAAGAAGTGAAGGAGGCAAATGTTAATGAGTCTTACATACCCTCATTTTAGTTTATTATATCATAACATAATATAAAATTAGGTTTAGAGCTGACATGACATGCTTATGTCTAGTTAGTATGTGACATCCCAATAATGACATATGATAATCATGTGCATCCTCCTTGCAATAAAGAGTCATGTGCAAGTCATGCGACACTCACATATACATAATCATGTGTATGGCACATATGTATGACATGTGCATTATACATGCTACCTTAAATCATATATATCTTGAGTTATACTTGTCCAATTTGTATGCTCTAGGTATCAAATCAAAGCTATTTTCATGATATATCTCATAGATATGAAATATCCAAAATATCTTATAACCATGAAATAATATCTCATATTGAATCAACATTCATTCATAATTCTCGATCGCTTAACTTTTAGTGTGTAACCTTTTGGATTCTTGACATATTGGTTACATATAAAATATTATGAAATCTCATTTAATAATATTATATATAAATTAAGAGCACTTTGTAGTCATACATCATGATTATCCAAATGTTAAGAGGTCAATAGTTAATGATAACCTTTCTATATTATATACCATGCAATAAAATCTTTTCACCATCTACTATCTTATTTAGGTTCGAGTATAAATAAATATCAACTTAATGCATAATCAAATATATTAAATCATGCCATAAACTTTATTTTTTATATATCATAATATTTATTCTAAAATTTACCTTATGAATCATATCACCATTAGGCATTCTACTTTAGCTAAAGAATTCTAAATTAAAGATTATTACTTAAATAATTGAGATAAATACTCTATAATTAATCTAGGATGGTGAATCCTTTATTGATATACAAATATCTTCAACAACTTCACATTATACCCAACTTCCAAGCTATGAATGCCTCCTATGGAGGAATATAACATATGAGTCATAGTACAACAATCATAATTAAGATAACCTTAATATCTTAAGTCTAAGGATACTTGCACTACTTATATGAGTGAGATATATTTCATAGATATAAATCAATTATCCATATGAAATCTCATTAACAAGGTCTCCAATGAACTAGTACTATATTATTCATCCATATATTTACTTTCGACATCTTATATCATAATGAATGAGAATCACCCCTTAAACGGAAGTATAACATGTGTTAATCTATCCATATTAATAATATATGTGACATTTAAGGCTGATGAGGGCAGGGAGTGGATGTCGGTGTTATAGAGGGCATGGACAAGGAGCGGCTCTTAACAGGCTTCTAGGTGAAAGGGTATATGAATGTACTGATCTCATACCCAAAGAAGAGAGATCCTGAGACTGTGTAGGGATAAAACTACATAGTTGAGTGATTTTGAGATTATATAGGTATAAGACTATATAATCGAGAATAGTTCAAGCAATTTCAGGATTATGCTAGTATAGGATTATACAATTGAGAGTAGCTTAAGTGATTAGATAAGTACTATCCGTACCAATAAGGTGCACCTACATTTTTTATGCTTATTCCGCAAGAACGCTATAGTTAAGCATGTTTGGCCTAGAGCAATTATAGGATGGGTGATCTACTGGGAAGTTTCATAAGGAAGCATGTGAGTTTAAATACAAAATTATAATTTTACATGATGTCATAGCGCATATACTAATAATGACACTTGATGGGGTTCATATTATACAACCTTGATCCATTTGTTTATAATATGGGAATCAATGTTGTAGGTATTAAAAAATATGTATGATGATGGAAGTGTTTTAGATTAAAAAGACACAATATCATGTTTGCTATAAAGGATGAAGAGTTTTGAATTTATTTTTATCTTATATCTTATTATAAAAGTGTTGGAATTGACTAATGACTTATCATTTTCCTTATAACAAAAGATTAAAATATTATTAATGCAATGAGTTTGATTATGGATGTAAAAGATATTTTTCAAGAGTTGAAATGGATTGGATGTATGTATTAAAGAGGTGAAGAGCTTTTGTAATGCAATGTTTATCCTGATGTTAAATATGGAAGATATCTATGAGCGCCAGTTTCTGCCGGAGCCTAGAGCAAGGTTTGTGATGCCCATGGATAGAAGACTGCACTTGGAGCGAAAGCACAGTCTTCCCGAGGGGCTACCTCAAGGTATGATATAGACTCGAAAGAGTCGCAAGGGAGTTGCCAATGGATGGTTCCGGATTGGTCTAACCAACCCATAACATGAGTGCTAGTTAAACCCTTCAGAGATTGGGTTTGGGTGGTGGAAATCTATTTCTAGGAGTTTCCAAAATTGATTTTACATTATAGTTGGAGTTAATTATCCTAAGAAGGCAAGCATACGAGCGTATATGTAAGCACACAGCGCGATATGTGATTTGGTGTTGCAAGGTTACACGTAGAATGACATATAATTCTATATGAAATTTTGAATGACATGACATATGCATGACATGTGACATGATGACATAATATGATGACATATCATATGCGTGACATGACATAATAATAATATCATAATAACATGGCATATGCATGATATGTGAGATGAATGACATGGCATATGCATGACATATGGAGTGGATGACATATCATATGCATGATATGACATAGTAATATATGTATGTAATGGCATGGCATATGCATGACATGGCATAGTGATGCGTATGTGAATTGGTATTCAATATGGTATACGTCGTGGCATATGATATGGCATATGGCATGGCATACGACATGACATGGCATATATAGCATGGCATAATGACATGTGACATGATGATAACATATGATATGGCATGGCATAATGGCATGGCATGACATATTGGCAAGTTGCGTGTATTGCATTGCATATTAGAGTATTTGGATTATATTTGCATACGAGATAACATATGTTATGACATGGCATGGAAGTGTATGATATGGCATGTGACATGGCATATGACATGATATGACATATATATTATGGTAAATATAATAAACCATCCACGAGTGAAAAATAATAAAGGCAAGTGAAAGGGAATCAAGTAAATAGGGGTACACACGGGATTTTTAAGGGAATTATTACAAAACCATGAATAATCTTATTCTATTACATAAATATCCACGCATACAACATTTTTGGGGCGTTAAGTAACACCCCCTCCTCTTTGGGTACTATTTCACCTCGGGTAGCATGAGCCAAAAATGCACGATGGAAATATGTAAAATAAACACAAATAAATTCATTAGTAGCAAATAAATTTAGGATTTATTTGACTAGTCTAATGATATATGAAAGCATGAACCAAGAGTCAAAATCCAGCAATTTTTATCAACAATTCATGCGAATTTATACGAGCCGGATCGTGAAAATAAAAATAATTTTAAATAAAATTATTTTTGTTTGATCATGGAAAATCAAATGGGAGTGCTAACATCACATAACAGCAATTGGAGATAGCAACTCAACCAATTTGAATCCAATCCTATCAAAAATCACATTTATATGAGTTAAATAAGCATTTAATTGTGAAAAATTGATTTTGAGGCCAAAATTAATTAAATGTAATTAAATTTTGATGGATCCAATACACTTGAGTTACTGCTAAACATCAAATGTTACTGGAAAAATCAAATCGGTTTTGAAAACGAGCGAAAAAGTGATTTTTCAGGAAATTTTCCAGGGAACGTGCGCGCGCATATAGCATTATGTACGCCACACATTAGCTGTATGTGGTGCACATAATGGTATATGTGGCACACATCAGAAGCTAATCTGTAAGAAAATCAAATTTATCAGTATAAAAATGATCTACAGACCAAAATACGCAAGTTTAATGAAGACGGTACCTGATTTTGAGCCCGAATCGGCCTCCGTTTTACAATCCAAACAAGTAATTGTGTAATTAACTTGATTAATCAATTTTAATGCTAAAATCAATTAGATCTGGACAATATTTGATAGATCCTGAACCCCAAAGGCATGGACAATCCTTTAGAATTGCTAAAAAAATCATATCTGAAGCGAAAATAAACGAAAAAATATCATTTTCTATGAAATTCGGGGCCTATGTGTGCTACACATAGGCCTATGTATGCCACACATAGGCTGTGTATGGCACACATGGGTGTATGTGTGGCGCATATGGCAAGCAAAATAGAAGAAAAATAATATTTTTGAGTAAAAACACTAGATCCGGGCCAGATCTGAGCAGATCTAAGGAGGAAAATCCATTTTTACCCATAGATGAACATCTAGCTTTGAAAATTAATTTTTAGAGCTAAAAATTAATTAGATATAAAGAATATATGATAGATCTAGAACACCAGAGGCATGGAAAAGCCTTTAATGAAGCTAGATTCATCAGATCGGGGAAGAAAATTGATAAAAATTGAAGCAAAATAGCCCTATGTGCGCCACACATAGGCTGTGTGTGGCGTACATAAGCTTATATGTACAACATATTCCCTGCAAAATAGTGACAGAATGAAGGTTTTCAAGAAAAATGCAAAATCTAACCCGGATCTAGGCAGATTGAAGTTAGATTTGCGTAGTTTTAGTTGAAAACAGCATTAACAACCAAAACCAAACATGATTGAAGCCAATCAACACAAAATCAAGCCAAAAATAGAAGGATTTTAGTACAATCCGAAAAAAATGGAAGCAAAGGAAGAAATTACCTTATGGCAGTAGGTTTTTCTTGTAGATCTTGCTTCCAAATGTGTTTAGGGACCTAACTAGTGCTTGTTTGGTCTCTAAAATCCTACTAGTTTAATTAATTAAGTGTTTAATTAATTAAGGATTGATTTTGGTAGAGTTTTGGCTTGCTTTTAGCAATATCTGGAGTCCTTTTTCATGAACCCCTAACCTCATATTTAAAGGAAAATTAGGGTTTGTTAAAATTGTAATTTTCAATCAAAAAATTGAAAATTCAAAGGCTATGTACGCCATACATCATGGCATGTGCGCCACACATAGCCTATATGTGCAACATATTATGCTATGTGCGCAGCACATTGCCTTTGACCCATTGCGTGGGGCCCACTATGGTTGCATCGGAATTTATGCCCTATGCCCAAGAAGCATCATTTTATGTGCTAAAACATTATATAATGTGGCATACATCCGTTTTGATTCAGAGAAGGCTCTCGACCAAATGTTTTTTTTGCTTTGTGCATAACGCATAGCGCTATGCGCTACGCATATAACATTTTGCCCCTATGTGCGCCGCCTTGCCCAAGCAAAATGGGATGCACGCCATATGTCAAATAAGTGTCATTTGACATATTAAGATGTTTTGCAATGAAAAGTATTCCAGATTTAGTCTGGAAGATGGGCCCCACCAAACGTCTTTTTCTTACATAGTGCTATGCACTAAATTCATTTTGTTTGTGCATTCCACCTTGTACGGGTAAAATGCAATGCATTTTGCATGTCAAATAAGCAATATTTGACATTGTGAGACGTAGTTAGTGTGCTATACTTATGTGGGCCCCACCATACAGGCCCCACATGGGGGCCCTACCAAATGTCTTTTTCTAGTAAATAATGCTATGTGCTATGTTTCATGTGGGTAACATGAAATGTGTTCCGTATGCATAAAGCACTCAAAAAAGCTGACAAGAGTGGTGGGCCCCACTCACCATAACGTGCTCTGTACACTCAGAACACTCAGAGAAAGCCAAACAGGCATGTATGCATTATTGGGATCGACATCAGGGTCTGATACAGAGCCAAATCGATAAAAAAAAAAAATCCAAGATTGTACAAGGGTGAAAAGTCAGGGTCAACAATATCATATCAATTAAAGATCGTTTAAGGTGTGAAGGATAATATGTTACTTATTACCATTATTATCATATTGAGAATTTATCATTGTGATTTATTTAATTAGTGTTGAGATGAACAATCGATTAACGAAACTTCTATAGAGTTATTGCAATGCATTGCTTATCTTAATCCAAGTAACTTTTTTATTAAATTTGATCTTGACATGCTTCTTTGACTTGTTGAGATTTACTCTAATTTCTAAGTTTGATCATGTAAATTTGAAACAACTTGACATGTGCGTTTATCACATGCAAAATAGTAATTACTTTTCAAGTTATCATGATCTTATAAGTCTTATTATGAAAATCATTTAAATTGATAAATATTTGATTTTTTTATTAATGTATTATCTTATTAAATTGGCATTAATTTTACCAATATCACACCTGATTGATGAGAACATTCTCCCGTAAAATGATTAATAAAACCATGTAATTAAGAATCCATTAATCATTCTACAAAGGATCTATAAATTCTTTTTAAATTGATGGAATATATCTAATCTATATTTATAGCTATTTGTTTCATAACCTGTGACTTTGTCCTGTTACCTGTTTACTTAAAATATCTACACAAAAAATTTTACATGCCATTAAGCAAATGCTAAACATATAATATTCTTATAATTTAAACAAGTCACATGTTTGATAATTTTATTATATTTGCTATTTTATAAACATAAAATATTTTACTACGTGTAATTATACAATAATAGTTACTTAAACAAAAATGACCACTAGGAATACATTATAGCAAAAGTGTATTCTGAGGATCGTGCAAGGCTCGGAGTATCCTAACTGTACTGGTACCTCACTGATCCGGATGCCCCTTTAAACTACTCTAACATGCATTCATCAAATGATAAATGCTGAGTATAAAACTTAGTGGTGTCTAATAATAACTGTACTGTAAATAAAATTCAATTGTCCTTTATAGAATGAATGTAAATAATGAATAAAGTAATTTAGTAAATAACATAATAGTTTATCATAATAAATATGGTAGCTAATGAAATTATACCATCAACATTAAATTATCATTAAAATAATCTTTTATAATTCACTCTATGTATATATTATTCATCACCTTCATGGATCGATCATATTATCCCTCTATATGTAAATAAATTAATAATGATATGCTCAATGTCTGTGAATGTAAATATGAATTGCATTCTTCTTTTCTCATGGCAATGATACATTATATGATAATGAATGCGATTATGCATTGCATTCCTCTGTTCTTAGAAATTTCATCATTTCCATGTGACCATAACAATCTTTATATGTAATTGTACATAATCTATATTGGTATATTTTCAATCTTTAATTTTTCTAGTATATCTCTATATTTTTTATATTCTCTATATCCATATGTTTTGTATTTTCTGTATCCATATTTTCTATATTTGTAACTATATTTGTATTTGTATCTCTATCACTATATTTGTGTCACCGTACCTTCCTTATTACTCTAAAATGTCATGCTAATGATGTATGAGGCATAACTTATGCCTTTATCATATATGCATATGTATAATATTGACTTAACTGTAAAACGGTAACATTTTAGAATATATATATATATATATATATCATCACGCATCCAATAAATACATACAATCGTATACTTATAATCAATAAACCTTTATATTTTATCTATGAATGTCATTTATAGATAATTAATATTAGGCATAAACCTATTTTTGCTTTGCTTTTATTCACACATGAAATAGGAATAGTGACTTATATTTTCTTCACTTGATATAGATAAAATTCTTAATGTTTTAATCAAAAGAATTACATGAACATTTTCCTTATACTTCTTAATTCCATAATATGCCAAGAGGCTTATAACATTGTACCTTAACCATTTAATATATATACGTACTAAGTCCTAGTACTTAATTTGTGCAAATAGTCCACAATCAATTTTAACTAATCAACTCATTTCATGACATTGATATAAAAAGTAATTTATTGAATGCAATCACCATAATTCATGCTTAATATTTTTGTAATTAGGAGGTATACATATAAGTAATAGTTTCTATGCTATATATATATATAACTAATAGCTTATTGAGTCTTCGATATACTTGTGATACAATCTTAACATCTTTGGTGATTACACCTATAGTAGAATGAAGAAAGATTGTGAAGTCGGTCGCTTAATCAAAGTTACATAATTTATACGCATTAATTACGTTTAATTATTTTGCTTTTACTTGCATCATTTATCCTCACTAAATCAGATGTTCGTCCAAATGGTTCACTATTGTAATTAAATTATACAATAATAACTCTAGGCGCAAAATGCCTCAATGCACAGAACAATCTCAAGTAACGCATATACGCATATCTATTAATTCATGCCATTAATGACCAGTGATTTATAACTATAACCATCCCATACTATAATTTAACCATTTCATTGCATCAACTTAGATAGTGGGGCACGTGATAATTCTACATGCAGAATTCATGTAATTATTTCCTGTTGTAAGTGAATGAACATTAACCCACTGATTAACGAACTTTGAGCTATTGCACTCAACTAACCTTTAACTATAAATTAATCATATATTCAATACAACTCATGCATCCAGTTTATTTCAGTTAGCACATGTAATCATATCTTCTTGAAGCTGGCGTCACCCATAATAATTAAGAATATAAACATAACAAGTGCTGTAAATGTAAGAAATGCAACTTTTAAATGGCATGACATCAATCTTATAGTTTACCTAATTCCTTGAACTATTCAGGCAAGGATATGTGCCTACGCATTCTTAAGAATTCAATAGATCATGGTACAAAATACTCTATTTAAAGTTTAAAGCAAATGCTCATTAATTGCGTAAATTACTAAATCCCATACCGTCATTTATTAAGGTCTTTATTCAACTCAAAACTGCTAAGTTTTATCAAATGGTGAGGTCATGCAATTCCAGCTAAGTTAGACATTTTTTTTCTACTAAGAAGAACTCAATCATAAGTGGTCTCGTTTGCAGGCTGTCTCCGTCAACTTATTCACTCCCAGTAGCAGGTTGGACTTAGAAAATTCCAACAGTAAATGTTCTGTATATGGTTACCTAACTTGGTTAAGCAATTGTATATTTTGGGACAATACTCCATAAGGTTTAATAGGCGTTTATTCACATGACTGAATAGTTGTTCTTAACATTTCTAGTTTCAAGTAAAGAGAATATACAAGCCTATCTCGTAGCTCAACTATCATTGAAGTAAACATACATATGCACAAACGTAGTTTCTTTTACAGCAACATATCTCCTACCCTCCACCTTAATAGCTCATTTGCGTGTATGCAAATATATTCAAATACCATATTAACCACTTACCATATCTAATGATACACATCATACATCAGTTTTTCTCATATATGACTCATATAATTACAATATTTTCAATAATTAAATCATGAATTCACAAGGACAAACGCAAGGCCTGATGCAGTGAAAACTCTCCCCTTTCCAATTCATAAACATACACACACAGAACAGACCTCTATACCCAGAAAATGATATTCAGCTTACCAGTTTTCGGCAGCTTCCTTCCTCCTTAACAGTTCATTAATTCTCTTAATACAATTAAAATTAAACCTCTCTTCTTCAGCGCCAAATCCAAGCACTCTTAGTAAACTAGTGCTATGCTTATATGAAACATGGAGCCCTATTCTTGAACCTTCTACCCAATAGTGGATTTACCATAATTAAGTATCCACAACCCACCTTCTACGCACATTAACACTCTTAAGCGGCAACCCTTGTCATTTAGTGGGGTAAATAAAATTTTCCCTATCGTAATACATATATTTTTAGCTTGATTACTTTTCTCTTCTATTATATATACTTTAATTTATTTATTTTAAGTTAATCAAAGACTATTTTAATTAATTCATGTGTCAACTTAACAACAACAAATGCAACACTATTATTTTCACCTTAAGCTTATCTCAATCCATGGATATATATCTATATATATATATATATATATTTAAGTTATTCAAATTTAAATTGTCATCTTTTTAATAACTTAATCGTCTTTCTATTCCTATCTAATTATTTATATCATTTACTTGCAAAAATCAATTAATTTACCAAATAACATTGAATACTAATTTAATTAAATTTTCTTTTTCATTTTTTAATTAATTAATTATTTTTTATCCTTCTTTATCCTCTAACGATCCTACCTTCATGCTATGCCAACAAAATAAATATTTATGTGGAAAATAAAATAATTCATGTGCTAATTACATTATTATTAATTCCCTAAAAGTCAATATGCTAGTGATCATGACAACCAGTTGTAACGAGAATAATTAAAAGAGCTTTCTTAGTAATGAACATTATCAAAATAGACTTACAAAATAAAATAGATGACAAATGGTTGAATGATATGATTATTATATGTTACACTAAGCAATAAATATTTAAAGGAATTGATAAAGAAAATATTCTACAACATTTTCAAAATATGCAAAGTTGCTCCTTGCTCATGTTTTCTTCTAAAATTATATTGTAAACATAATTTTAAATAATAAAATTTTAGTATTTCATTGTACATATTTATTTGAAATTTAACCTCCCCTTTATTGAATTCTTGGCTCTACCCTTAAACATGAGGTGGTTAACAAGTTTGTACAATAAGAAACAACTAGACTTCAGATGATAAGATGTTAATGAAATTTTTAAATTAATCATTTCTTTAAATGATGTTCAATATTACGTTTGCTAAAATTCAAATCATTATCAATTTAATTGTTAGTCAAACCTAAAAAATCACCACAAACTAGGAATTAAACTTTTATCATCATAAATCTATAATATTTTCTTCTTTTTCATCATAAACATGTAAAAAGTCCCTTTTTATACTTGAACAAGATTTGGAAGTACCATTAATGACTTAATGTTGATATCTTTATATCAATTTTTGTTTTAATAAAGTAATAAAAACTTTAATTCTAGTAAGTTTTCTATAATATAATCTAGGTAAAATGTACAGGAGGTTACTGAACTTTGTTACTTTTTTAAAAATAGTTATCAAATTTTAATTTCTTTCATTTTGATCATCAAACTTCAATTTTGTATCATAGAAAGGTCACCTAAATGGATTCTAATCAAATTTTGCTTATGTGATAACCAGAAAAAGAATATTTCCTAGAATATTTTCCACATCAGCATTATGTCAGCACCATGTCAGTGCCATATTAGTGTCATATCAATGCCACGTTAGCACCTGATCAGCACCATATCAACAACACATCAATACCACATCAGTGTCATGTCAACATTAGTTTTGTTGCATAAAGGTTACTGAACTTTTTCATCTATTTCAAAAGTGACATTAAATTTTTAAATAATAATGAACAATCAAAAATGAATTTGATGCTCATATAATGAATTGACTAGTAAATTCTTCAAAATCTTTTGAATAATTTTATGAAAGGAAAGTAAATTTTAAAAATTTGAATGATAAAATATTTTTTTGCATGTATATTATTATTTGTTTTTGGTAGTAATTAAAATTGTGCTTCTTATAATTGCAATTAACATATTCTATATTTTCTAAATTTAGGTTAGTGTTTTATTTACCTAGTAATAATTTAATAATTAAAATCATATTTTTATTAAACTAAATTATAAACATAATTGATATTTATTAATCATATTTTTATATATTTTTTAAAATTTTAGTTAGGTATTTTTAAAATTTTTATAATTAGTTTGTAAAGTTAAATATTATATTTAATTGTTCATGAGAAATTTTTCATTATTCATTATGTTAAAAGTTTTATGTAAAAAAATTAGTACCACTTTTGAAATAGTTAAGAAAGTTCAATAACCTTTATGCAATATAACTAATGTTTATGTGGTACTGGTGTAGAAAATATTTCAGAAATATTCTTTTTTTGGTTGTCATATAAGCAAGATTTGATCGAAATTTATTTAGGTGAACTCCCTATTAAATAAAATTGAAGTTTGATGATAAAAAAGAAAGAAATTGAAATTCAATAACCGTTTTGAAAAGAGCTACAAAGTTTAATAACCCTTAATATATTTTATCCAATATAATTGTTAGACCCTAGGTTTTGATGTATGAGTCACGTGTGAGTCAATTTAAGTTATTTGTAATTTTCCATAATGTTTTATGGGTTGGTACGGGCGTACCAAATGTTGTTGTTGAGTGGTATGGCCATACGGCTGGCCGTATCTAGTGAGTACTGGTTTATAGAGTTTGGTACAGGCGTACCATTGGGAGGTACGATTTTATGCGAACTCTCAGGAAAATGGTTTATCAGGAAACCTTTTTTAGTACGGGCGTACCATTGGTGGTATGGCCGTACACGAACTCGCAAGAAAATGGCTTTGTCAGGAAACTTGGTTTGGTACGATCGTACCATTACTTGGTTTGGTACAGGCGTACCAAGTGATGGTACGATCGTACCATATTTCCCTCTGTTGGTTTGTTTAGTGATTAAGTAGCGGAAGAAATTTAAAATTTTCATTTTAAAACAACAAACCAAAAGAAGATCTTTGCATCAAAACACAGAGAAACCAGTTTAGAGATTAGAAGTGACAGTTTGATAGTAACTCTTACTTT